>APFE030949212.1:165174-195980 GCA_000404065.3 Pinus taeda | reverse complement strand
CACACACACACACACACACACACACACACACACACACACACACATATAGACACACACACACACACATATATATACTTTAAAGTATCATTGGTTTAAAAATAACATTATTAAAAAATGAACTTGGCGAAAGAATATTAAGGACAAAGGACATATAGGGCTATCCTGCTCCTATATCACATATAATTTTGATAAACCCATGTCTAATTTAAGTGAATATATTTCATTTAAGGATATCGAAAATGGAACTTCCTGGGTTTAGAAGCAACCAAATTGTTCCTTGAAGTTTAAGATTACAGAAAAATCGTAAAATCAAACACATCGAACAATTAGTATACATGGAGTCTTAAGAATATGTTTCACTGTGTTTGATTTGGGAGAAAAACACATGCTAGCCTAATCCATATTGCTATTTCTATAATTACTTAGCAAGAAATATAAATTAACTTCTAATAAATTAATGCTCCCTCTGCCCTTTGCACAACTAAATATATCATTCCTCTGTAGACAGTTCAAAGAGAGTTCAGAGCACACAAAAATCATACAGAGTACTGCCAGCTATCAACGCATAAACTATCATAACTATGTATCAAGGTGAAGCATTTTAGCTCTGTAAGTGAACTTTTAGTTTATCGACATTTTAACTCTTTCAGTTGGCAGCCTTAATGTTTGAGTGCTTTTATGATAATACTTATTTTAATTGATACTCTGAAGCCTTTAAAGAGGAGAACATTTTAGGCAGTTACATTGTTCTTTGTCTTCATGATGTAATGAATTCATGCCTTGTTTACTAATTTTAATGGAATTTGTTAAAAAGCCATGTTATGCAACTGTTGATAATTTGGAATCATTGAATGTGTTGTCATGCAACCATCAAAATTGCTACAACAATTCATGATAGAGGAAGAGGCTGATAGTCACATAGTGGATTGTGGGAGTAAAGCAGATAAGAACACTAGTGGTGAACACTTTAGAAGAAAATGTTGTGGCAGGTGGATTAGATGCGGCTTATGTTGGTGCTCTTGGGTGAAATATGTATGTTCATATCAAGAGGATGTTGAGTGAGTGTCAAAGGTCAACATGCAACATATATATTTGTGTGGTTTAAATAATTAATTCGTTGATTCACCAAGCCTCATGTTTCTGCTCCATGCAAAAATGCAACTCAATTTGACGTAAATTAATTTATTTCTAGTGTGTGGCATTTTGGTAAATATATATTAGACTAGCAGGCAAGATGAACTAGAGAAATGATGCTAGGTTTAGTCCATTCATTGGTCATTTTTCTCCTTTCTCAAAGTTTCCTCATGTTTTTGTTGTATTTCATAAGTTACTAGTTGCACATATAAAAACTCGTATGGAAAACTCATTGTCTTCTTTTGCAGAGATGTCTTGCAAAAACATAGAAGTAACAATGTTAGTTAGTTACACGTTGCATTTTATTGTGTTCCTGGTTCTGTTTCATTGCAAATACAATTTTTTATACTATTGCAAATTTTCCAATCTTGCAACAACAAGACAATTGCATTTAGCTAAGCCAATTTGGAAAAAAAAAATTAGCATACAAATAGAAACATGGCTGAAATAATCGATGTTGACAATTATGAATTAAAACAACAATGAAACAATGATGCCACAATTGACGATGTCTTGAACATGAATAATATTTTTACACTTCAATCATTTTCATATACTACAGACAATTGTCTTTTCAATGCAATTGAAGTCCTTTTGCATTTTCATTATACAACCACTGAATTGCGAAATGGCACAATAGACCAATTCTCGACATGCCTTAAACAATACCAGATAGAAGCAATAGAGTCATTTAATTATGAACTGCCACCTTACTTCCTATATCATCTTCATGGAATTCACAATGTAAAAACATATTTGTATAGAATTCATCTTCCTGCTTCAAATAGTCCTATTGACAATGAACAAGGACTATGGGTACACACATTTTCCATGTGTTGGCTAGCCATATGGTTGAATTTAACAATAGGAATCTAGTCAATCAGAATAAGAAAAATGTCTTTGCTTTTCAATTCAAACAAAACAACAAACCCATTGCATATATTGTTCATGATGAGAACCCTCTTAATGGACACTATGAACCATTGTTGTACAAAAAAATGACACGAGCAATTGTACCATGCAATGAATTATTTTCTCCTTCTTGCAAAAATGTAGAAAGCTATTAGCAAACAATGAATGATATAATGCAATCCTATTAGCAAACAATGAATGATAGAATGCAAGTCTATGGATTGCATAAAGGAACAAATACTATATCCATTGTGGAGATAGCACGTGCTTTGCAATTTGACATTTGATGGCACCTAAATTTGATATAGAATCCTTAAGACTCTACATTGTGTAGTCATTTTACAATTTGATCATGTGTAATGAACAAGTTGCATTTCATTATCTACAAAAATATCTACCAAATGATTTCATAAAAACTCAAAAAAAAGAGTTGCAAATTGGCAAGCACACCTTATTAACATGGCTATGCCATATGAAAATGGTGGGGTTGAAGGCGAGCCAATGCAAGTAAACATAAAAAAATTAAATAAAACAAATTTAAACATACTCCAAACATTTCAGATGATCGTTATGCAACCAACTCACAAAAAATAAGAAAAGATAGATCAAGGACTTGAAAAATAGTCTCTTCAAGGGGGAAACCTCCTTTACATCACATAAATGAAGAATTCTTGGATGATTCAAATGGAAAAATCTCCTTTCTATATATAAGAGTCTAAGGGGTCATAATATAATAAGAGCCTAAATAACAATAATAATGTAAGGGCACAACAATAACAATAATGGGCTTCTATGGGGTACATTAATAAGAATATGGGGACTGCATGGGCACAACAATAATAATAAGGGGCTACGCTAGTATTATAGGGACCTAACATGCCCCTCTCATTCAAAAAAATGTTGTCCTCAACGCTTGAGTAGTTTTGGATGCTTTTGTATAAAATTCTCATTCTCCCATTTGGAATCTCCAGCGGGTAAGTTCTTCCACTTGATGAGATACTCTAAAATTGATCGATTTCGTAGTTGTCGATTTCTTGTTTCTATGACTGCTTTAGGTTCCAATATGATTTTTCCTTCCTCGTCAAGTTCTGGAAATATTGTTTGAGCTGGGAGCTTGTCACCTATAACCTTCTTTAAGCATGAAACATGGAAAAATGGGTGCATTCGAGAAGATGCAAGAAGCTCCAATTTGTATGCCATAGTACCACTCTTTTGCAACACCTTGTAAGGACCATAGTACTTTGGTGATAATTTATTATCCTTCTTAGCTTGGTTGAGATACATTTGTTTGTATGGTTGTAGCTGTAAAAATACCCAGTTGCCCACATTAAAACTTCTTTCGCTATGATGATGATATGCTTGTTGTTTCATTCGATTCTGCGCCAAAGTGAGGTTATCCTTTAAGAGTTGGGGAACTTGTTGTTGATGCTCGATGTGATCTTACATTGCTTGAACCTTAGAATTTTCTCTTAAAGATGATTTGATGGACAGTGGATGATATCCATAAAGTGCCATAAATGGGGTCATTTTTGCTATAGTATGGAAGGAAGTGTTATACCACCATTCAACCAGAGGTAACCAGTTGACCCATTGTGTTTGTTTATCAAATAAGAAACAACGAAGATATCCTTACAAACATTTTTTCACTATCTCAGTTTTCCCATCGTATTGAGGATGATAAGATGAACTATGAGCTAATTGAGTACCCATACAAGAAAATAATTCTGTCCAAAAATTTCTAGTGAAAATGGGATCTTTGTCGCTTACAATAATCTTTGGGTTTCTATGTAGCTTTTGAATTATTTCCATAAATGCAGTAACAACTATACTTGCTTTAAATGGATGAGATAATTCACAAAAGTGTGCATACTTGGTAAGTCTATCAACTACCACCATGATTATTCTTTTTCCTTCGGACTTGGGTAGAGCTGTGATAAAATCCATTGAAACTTCCTCCCAATATTGACTTGGAATGGATAAAGGTCGTAACAAACCCGAGGTCTTAATTGTCTCAACTTTATTTTGTTGGCAAACCAAACATTCCGCCACAAACTTTCAAATATCAGATTTAAGGCCATCCCAAAAAAAATCCTTCTTGACCTTGTGGTAAGTTCTTAAAAATCCTGAGTTCCCTCCTAAGGGAGAGGTTTGCGATTCCAAAAGAATATTTGTTTGAGTTGGGAATTCTTACAAATATATAAGCGATATTTGTACCATAATGAATCATTTTTCGAGCTAAATGTATTAGATGTACTGGGATCTTGCTGTAACTTTTGAATGGGTGTCCACACTTCTTCGTCATTCTTCCATTCATCCCTTGCTTCAGTTATCCAATCTGGTTGGATAATAGAAATGGCACAAAGCAATGCTTCCACATCCTCACCCTTTCTTGAGAGTGCATCTACAACAACATTTTGCTTCCCTTTTTTGTAGATGATTTAAAAGTCATAGCCTAACATCTTTGTGACCCATTTTTTGTTGCGCTTCTGAAGATAATATTTGTTCCAAAAAGTATTTAAGACTATCATGATCTATTTTTACCTTGAAGCATCTTCTTGTTAGGTAAGGTCACCATTGCTTTAGTGCATGTAGTATTTCCAACATTTTCTTCTCATAACTAGGTTTGCGTAAATACTTTCCTTTGATTGGACGCCTTTCAAAATCAACGGGTCTTCCTTCTTGCATTAAAACAACACCAATTCCATTTCTAGAGGCATTACATTCCACAATAAATGTTTTTGTGAATTCTGGCATAGCTAATACCGATGCTTGGCACATTGCCTCTTTAAGATGTTTGAAGGCATTATTTGCTTATGGAGTCCAAGAAAATGCATATTTTTTCAGTAATGTTGTTAGAGGTGCTACTATTCTCCCATAATTCTTAACAAATTTGTGATAATACCATGTCAACCCTAGAAATCTTCGCAAATTATTTATGGTTGTGGGGATTTTCCATTCTTTAATGGCTTGATTTTTGTTAGGGTCTACCTTAACATCCACATGAGATACAATATGACCCAAATATTCCACCTCTTGTACTTCAAAGAAAGATTTGGAGGTTTTTGCATATAATTGTTCTCCTCCAATCATTTAAGCACCCTATCAACATGTTGAACATGATCTTTCCAATAATTATTGTAGATAGTATATCATTAAAAAATACTAACACAAATTTTCTAAGGGTGGGTTTGAAAATGGAATTCATCAAACCTTGAAATGTAGAAGGTGCATTGGTAATTCTAAAAGGCATGAACAAAAATTCATAATGACCCTCATGAGTTATAAATGTTGTTTTCAGAATGTCTTCAGTCTTCATTATAAGTTGATGATATTCTGAATGAAGATCCAAATTGGTGAAGTAAATTGCTCCATGTATTTCATCCAATAATTCATCAATGACAAGAATGGGAAATTTATCTTTAATAGTGAGCTTGTTGATCTCCCTATAATCCAGACACATGCGTCATGATCCATTCTTCTTGTGAACCAATACTACTGGAGCAAAGAAAATCCTTTGAATAGGTTGAATTATACTGACCTATATAATTTCTGTAGCAGTATGTTCAATTTCACTCTTTTGGGCATATGGATATATGTAAGGCCTGATGTTTGGAGGAACAATTCCTAGAATCAAATGAATAGCATGATCATGATCACGAATAGGTGGGAGGCCTTTGGGAATATCAAATACCTTGGAATGATTGTCCAAAACTTTTTGGAGATTTGGAGCAATAAATGGTTTTGATGTTTGAAACTTTAGTGAGAATAATTGTGTAATTATGCCTTTTTCTTTCTTTAGAAGCTTTGTCATGCCATTAGAGCTAATTATCTTTAATTGTTTCCCTTCGATACCCCTTAATTCAACTTCCTTTCCTTCCCAAAAAAATTTCAAGAAAAATTCTTGAAAATTAAAATCTATCGTACCCAAAGATTGTAACCATTGGACTCCTAGTAGAACATCAACACCACCCATTGGAATGGAAAACATTTCACTATTCAATACATATTTCCCCATGGTTATCTTGATATTATGGCACTTTGAATTCCTTGGTTATCTTACAATGAATAAAATTATGGGTAATACTCGAATAAATCAACATTATTGCCTTGTTCTTCGTGATATGTCCTTCTATATTGAGAGTTTGAGGAGTGGTAATTACTGCCAATGCATTACAAGGTATGGTCAGATTTATTTCTTCTTTATCTAGGGTTGGTTCCTGGTGTATATCCTCTTTTTTTGAATTTCTTGTTCCTTTTCTTCATCCTCTTCACAATCTATGTAAAATATTCTCTTCTCAGCACACTTATGACCTTTAGTGTATTTTCTATCACAAACATAACAAAGCCCTTTTTCTCCTTTTTCTTCCAATTGTTGTGGTGTCAACCTTGTAGGTTGTGGAAGACTAGGAGCAACAACACTTCCATCTTTATAGTTGTGAGTGGTAGGATTCCTTGTCGCCATAATTTTGCTTTCAATTTTTCTTGCCAACTTGAATGTCTTCTCCAATGAATCAGGTTCCCAAAGGTGAAACTCATGTTGGATGTTATCCTTTAAAGTCCCCATGAAAAAAAAATCCTATTCTCCTCTAGAATATCATTTACCCTTATATTCAATTTTTGGAAGTCCTCAATGTGCTCTGCCATTGAACCGTTTTGTTTGAGATTTATTAATTGGCTAAAGAAGGTGTTTCTCTTTGTATCCTCATAATGTGCTATCATTTCCTCGTAAAAATTGATCAAAAGGACAAGTGGTTTAGCCAAAAATCCATCTATACCATACAAATCAATTGGTTTCTAAATATAAAGTTACAATGCGTACCTTTCATGTCTGTTGCACATTATGGATATCAAAATATTGCTCCATATGTAGTATCCATGTTACCAGATCCTTGTCATCAAACTTCCTCATATCGATCTTTGGAATACTGTGGGTATTAAATCCAATGTTAGAGTCTATGAAATCATGATTAACATTTCTTTGTTCTCATCATGAGTTTCATGTAATACATTTTTTCCATTAGGAAGCATTTCTTGTAGCAACTTTGTCAAACCTTCCTTCAAACCTTCCATGTCTACTTTTAAACCATTCTTCAAATATTCCATGTTTCCTTTCATTTTTGCTTCTATACCATCCATCTTAGCTTCCATGCCATCCTTCAAACCTTCCATGTCTGATTTAAACCATTCTTCAAACCATCCATCTTAGCTTCCATTTCATTTTTGGTTACTCTTTGCAAGAGCGAAATTTGTTGCACCTGGTCTTGCAATTTTAATATATCATGTCACATTTCTTCCTCTTATTCATGCGTCATAGTAGATATTTCTGGTTGCTTACTAGGCATTTCCATTTTCTTGCTTCGGTTCATTTTGGAATCAAACAATGATATTTATGCTTCACTATGCCTCTTGAATCACTTCAAACTATTTTTCAAACAAAAATTATGTAAATTTAAAAAAAATACACACATTTTTCTTGCTTTGTAGGAGCTCGATATTGAATTTTTTGTATCTCTGTAATTTCGGATTTTCAAGGTATACATTTTTTTCCTTTGGTAGCCCTATGAGTCTTCTTTCCAACCCCACAAGTCAAATCACGATTGGATTCCTCAAGAAAGAGTTATCTCGATCTCCCGCGATGACATAATTATAGATTGGTTCAACAGAGAAAACTTGTACAGAGTGCCACGTGTCACTGTTTCAACCTTCAGTCCTGAAATTGCTACACTAAAAACTATAGTCTGTTCAATTTCATCCAATTTTTACAGAGTTCAAATATGATGTCTGAAATGAAAGTTATGGCTATTTTCGCTAGGTAACCTGTTTGAGATGAAATTTTTGAGCCTGCAAAAACCCTAACTTCCTCGGATCATATCTCCGAAAATATAGCGAACCAATATCTGAAGATTTTCATGAAGATCACCTTGATTTATGCTCCATGTGGTAACAATTTTAGCTTTTGAACCCGTGTAGAAAAAAAATTATAACAAAAATTCCAAGATGACCTGTTTAAAGGAGAAAAACCCTAGAATCCAAAGCTTTGATAGCAAATGTTATGCAACCAAATCACAAAAAAGAAGAAACGATAGATCAACGACTTAAAAAATAGCCTGTTCGAGGTGGAAACCTCCTTTACATCACATAAATGAAAAATTATTGGATGATTCAAATGAGAAGCCCTCCTTTCTATATATAGGAGTTTAAGGGGTCACAATATAATTAGAGCCTACATAACAATAATAATGTAAGGTCACAACAATAACAATAGTGGGATTCTATGGGGTACATTAATAAAAATATGGGGACTACATGGGCGCAACAATAACACTAAGGGGTTACACTAGTATTATAGGTACCTAACATAATAATTGATAATATGCAAATGTCCTCATTTTGAAGGTCAAATATATGTATTTTGCATGCTTTCTTGGGTTTTCATCTATTTCTAAGGTGTCTTTGCATCGATGATGTTTACTGTCTTCCAGTTCAAATCACACTAGATCATTCCTCATGTTAACAAGATTTGAGGCATTGACATTTTTCTTCCTTTTTTACATGCATTGTGCTTGAAACTTAGTTTTCCCAAGAATCATGTAAAGTCCTCTTCATATTTTGCAATTTGGCACATTTTAATTTTTTTGTTGGCTTGTGCCATTGCATGTAGCATGGAAAACAATATTAAACTACATTTATGATGTGCACATTGTGTTTAATTAGTTTAATAGGGATTATTTCAATTTATGCATATCAAGTGACATGTTCACTACCAAACCAATAGATTAAATGTTGACCTACTCATTGAAAACTACATTGCATTTTCTTAGTTTGGGGTAAATCTTGGCTTGATAGAAGCTTAAAAGCTATGGATTGGAGCTTGTACTGGGTTAATTGCTTCCCTCTAGATTCACTAGATTTTCTTTAGCATATACAAGAACAAGTATACAAACTTGTCTCATTTTTCTTCCAATGGTGATCATATTTTTTTTTTATAATTTTTCAAATCTAGTTTTGCATTTCTTGCATTCAAATTCCTGAATAGAAATATTCTCCATATTTATTTTCCTTTTAATACCTAAACTAAATTATTTAAAAAAAAACTAGCATTAATTTCATATATCATAGACAACACTTCTAAACTATATTCACGGTCTTCACATTATGTCTAATTAGGCCATTACAAAGTCTTGTTATAGGCGAATTAGAACCATGTCACTTAACTCACAATTACTATTGAAAACATTATTGATCTTCTTGATAGTTTGCTAAAGTTGATGGTTTTTGTGATTTCCTAACACTACCCTTTATTGTGAACACATATCAATAATAGTACAAGCAACAAGAAAATACAACCAACAATTAACTTGAATTTCCTAACAATCCTGTAATTTATGGAAATGATTTTCCTAGCATTTTAAATTTACGGTCCATTATTTATTGACCTTCACGGTGTGTTTATATCATAATGATGACCAATGAAACGATTCAACATCCATTGGTACCCAATAGTATGTTTTCTTATAGATGAAATAAGAGGTTGCAAATGAGAATGAGAAAGAATCTCAAGGTTAGTCCATTCATTGGCCTTTATTATCCTTTCTTGAAGTTCCCTTCTGCTTTTGTTGTATGTCATAAGTTATTGGTTCCACAACTAGAAAATTATATGGCAACTTCATTTTCTTTTTGCAGAGGTGCCTTACAAATACATGGGAGTAACAACATCAAGTTAGTTTCACATTGCATTTCATTGTGCTCCTCTTTCAATTTAATTACAAATACAATTTTTCTATCTTGTTCAAAATTTCCCCATCTTCGAACAACAATATAATTACATTTATCTATCCAATTTGAAAAAAAACCTTCACCAAACAACTATATAAATATGGTTGAAATAATTGATGTTGACAGTTACGAATCAAAAAAATAATGCGACGATGATGCCACTATTGATGATGTCATAAACACCAATAATCTTTTTAGACTTCAAGCATTTTCATACACTAGAGGCGATTGACTATTCAATGCAATTAAAGCCATTTTTCATTTTTGTTATACATCCACTAAATTGCGAAATGGCATAATAGACCACTTCTTGATGTCCCTTGAACAAGGTCACATAGAAGCACTAGAATCATTCAATTATGAGCTAGCATATGATTTCGTGTATCAAATTCATGGAATTCATGACATCAAAAAATATGCAAAGAATGCGTCTTCTTGCTTCAAATAGCCCTATTGAGAATGAAAGAGGACTACGAGGAGACACAATTTGCATACATTATCTCTCCAAATGGTTGAATTTATCAATAGGAATATGGGAAATCATAAATCATAAAAAAAAAACTATTTTTTGTTCAATTCAAACAAAACAACAAATCCATAACATATATTGTTCCATGATCAAAACCCTCTTAATGGGTGTATGAATAGAAACAATAATATTGAAAGTAAACATACAAGAATATTGAAAGTAAACATACAAGAATGACCCTCTATAACTAGGAGCATTGTCAATTACTACCTTTACAACAACTTTTCAAGTCAAACATACAATATAATGTCATTTGAAATAGATCCATTGCACACCCATTATGAACATTTTTCAATATATGGACATATCAATAGAAACAATATACATTACCAAATACTTCCAATAGAAAAACCGTCCTTTCACACGCAACATGGGCCTATGTCAACAAATTCACATACGCATCAAGACAAATTGCAGTATGGTATAATGCCAATTAAAAAGTATAGAAACAATAGGATCAATGTCCACTCATTAAAACAACTATTACAATTACAAACAAAAAACCATAAAAATTCATTCAAGCAAAATTCATAGAATAAGCATTATTGCTTATCCAAGAAAAATCCTTTAACAATTTACCTAACCAAGATAGAAGACACATCTGAGAAAAAATGTCCAATATAAACAATTGTAGTTTCAAAAGAATATGGAGAGGATTGGACAGGACTTGGAACAAATATATGTAAATTTATCTAAAAACCATAGAAATCTGCTTAAGAAAGTAATATGCAAGATTTGAAAAAAAGAACTTCAAAATACAAAATTGCCACAATTTGATGCACTTGAGAACATAAGGTGAAACAAACCATTTCCATTTGTAGCCACACTCTCAGAACTTGAAGAACGTCTTGTAGCATTAAGAATTTCTTTTGCACAAATAACACAATGGGGCAACAAACAATCATAAATGGGTTTAACAGGATCAATTATCAATGTTCTTGTCCAAAAAACATTGTTCAAATTGCATTGCCATGATCTATGGAAGACACAACAACAATTGTTGTTGCATTGAAAAGACGATTGGAATATACAAATGAATTTCAAACAGGAAAAGTTCGTGTGCACAATGTCATGGAAGCTTTGAAAGAAATATGTTCTTGACACCTTTATAGAGTTCAAAATATACTCATAAATATAAATTGGGATAGCATCCTACAATCAGTTGCTTCAAATTCTCCAATTGAAAATGTTGGCATTGAAGAAAAAATAAAACAAGAAATGATTCAAAAAATGAAATGCCAGCTGAAATGTTGGTGCACGGATACATAGGGCCCCAATGCATCCATGATTTGCAAGGAAATTTGATTGAACTTGCTCCAACTAAAGGGAAACGTACCTTTGGAATTTACAGAGACAAATATGTAGAGGAAATTAACTCTCAAATCCTTTTCTTTGGATACCCATGTCATAGTGACATTGTAGAAAGATTTCGCTACACAAAAATTGTTTAATGGGAGTTAATGCACTATATTGGTGACTTCTCTTACCATGCAAACAAATTGTTTTTCAAAACATTGTGAATAATAATTAAAAAAGTCATTGCATACATTTTAATAAGAATCAAAAAAGGAAAATTAAAAGGAAGAAATTTACTGCCAAAATATGTTAAATAAAAAGCACACTTGGACAACATTCTCAAAAGTGACATTGGTTACATGGATTTCAAGCACATAAGAATTTCTCCTTGTTTCCTAAAACAATAAAGAAAAATATATTTTCCATGATACGTCAACAAGGCCCACCATCATTCGTCGTCACATTTACAAGTACTAAACCTCGATGGACTCCATTGGTCAACACATTGAGCATATTACATGACAAAAGGGAAAAAAAACATATTGAAACAATAGAAGACTATAACATTGACTCTCTCATAAGAAAGAATCTAGTAACTTGTACTCATTATTATAGGCGTAGAATTAATGCCTTAAAGCAAATGATATCTCAAGAAAAAGCATTCTTCAGAGAGATAGTTGATTACTACTTTTTAACTGAATTCCAAAATACAGGAAGCGAACATTAACATGGATTGTTATGGGTAAAAAATGCGCCAATATATGGAGTCAATAGTAACTCTAACACATAAAACTTTGTAAGTAATTAATTGAATTGTAGCATAGATCACCTTGATCCAAAGCTTGCAAAAATACATGAACACCGCCATACAAAACAATAAAAGGCTCACATTATAGATGCAATTTACCAATTCCACCCATGAGAAGCATGAAAGTTCTTGAACCATTTGGGTTGGTAGATGACACATCAAATTAAAAATCAAAATTGTTATATATCATTTTGGAAAAGAAAATTATGACAACAACACCACTTTCGATGATTTTTTGGATGAATTGCATTTAACTAAAACTGATTACATCTTAACAATACAAAGTACATTGAAACAACCAATGATGTTATTGGAATGAAAACCCTCTCACATTTGCAACAACAACTTTGCAAATAATATGCCGCAACTATGTAATGCAATATTGATGCCCAATTTGTCCTTAATACATATGCAGTTGCATCATATTGCACTTCTTGCATGACAAAAGTTGAGAAATAAATGACAAATGAATTTAAAAGGACAAGAAGAGAACATGAAAAGAGCAAACTAAATGCTATTGAAATGATGCGTTCATTGGGAAATGGTTTTCTTAATCTCCAACAGATCTCAACTCAACAAGCAATCCACATAACACTTTCTCTTCCATTGAATAATAGTTCACAAAAATGTATATTTATAAACACAACACCAATGGATGAATGCACATTTTTCCTCAAACCATCTTTCCTGCTAAAACAAGAGGATGAAAACTATGAAAATGTTACATATAGTTCCATTATTGATCATTATATCAATCGACCTAATGCTATTAAGCATATATGCCTTGCCGAATTTGCCTCAGTGTACAACATAAATGGCACACCCATTTCAAAAAGGAAAAAACCAAAGGTCATATGATTCGTCAAATACAAAAAGCACATTGACTATGAAAACTATTGCAGGGAAAGGTTTTTGCTCTATGTCCCATTTAAAAAAGTGAAAGTGCATTTAAAAAAACTTGCTATCATGGGAAGCCGCTTATATCTTACATGAAAACACAATAAAAACAAATGAATCTAATTTCACATATAACATCAACCCACTATGGGGTGATTTAGAAAATGTCATTCAAGACATCCAAAATAGCTCCATAGATCGCACTAATTCAATGAATAAGCAAAAAACCGCTGAACACATTAGTAAAAAATATGATTTGGAGGTAGACTTACAAAATTCCCATCACCATGAAAGAAAAACATAACTAAATATCATATTCAATTTTTTAGAGCATCCATTCCCGCTTAAAAAAGTAGAATATCACATATTAAGAAGGATTCTCAATAGAGAACAACAAGCAATTATCAAAGACATTACGATGAAGAAACCCATGGACATGGAAAAACCATAATATTTATTCTTGACTAGAGGATCCCGAGTTGGCAAAACATTCACAACATAAGTAATATTCCAAATTCTCATGTGGCTTTATGATGCATATCATTCAATTGATCCTTTGAAGACAAAGGGTTTGATACTTTCATACACAGGCAAAGCTGCATATAATGCACGTGGTACAAAAATCCACTCTACATTTCTTATTATTTTTAACATGTCTGCCCCCACACCACTTAGCAATGAAACATTGGATGAGATCAAAATATTTTACCGAGAATTGAGACTAGCTTTCATTGATGCGGTTTCCCTACTCAAAAATTGTTTCTTGTTTTGCATTAATGATGAATTGAGAAACATAAAACATGTCCAAAAAAAATATTTCGGAAATGTTGATATCCGTGATCTCTATCAAGCACAACCTATACAAGATTCCCTGATATTTAAACAACCTATTCTCAATAAACAACCAATCCCATATGACTTCTGGCAAGAAAAGGTAAAGTGCTATGAATTTCATATTACAATACGCTAGACAGATAAGAAATTCATCTCAATACTGAATAGAATGCGAACAAACACTCAAAAAGAAGATGATTTGGAATATTTGAACAAAAATTGTGTTAGACTTGCACCTATTAACCCTAATTTCCCTTATTTCTTTTATAAAAATAAAGATATCGCTTTGCACAACAAGAAAATGTTACCAATTGTTTATGTGACAAAATTGTCATCAATACAATCGATCAAGAAGAAGAAAACCATGGCGATTCCCATTCCCATTTACATACACCAATGTTGCCTTCACAAATAGTAGTAAAATTAAATATGGTACTTGAGATCTATGTTGGAAATTGTGATTCACAATATGGCCTTGTTAATGGAACAAACAAAATCATTAAAGGTTATACAAAAACAAATGAAATTAATGTCATATGGATAATGTTATTAAATGCAAACATAGGGCATTACCAAGCAAGAAAGTTGGCTCACTTATATAGTGAAGGCATTTTGCAAGACTGGATCCCCATACTGCGAATAGAAAAACCAATAACAACACCAACAAAAACAAGCTATATCAAAATACGAAAACAATTTCCTATTCAATCGGCATGTGCACGCACAATCCATAGCTCACAAGGCCTCACGCTAGACAACCTTGCATTTTTTCCTACTGGAATACGAACTCATGGATTAGTCTATATAGATTTTTTGCATGTTAGGAACATGCAATTCTTGTTCCTATTAAAACAACTAAAGAAAGAAAACTTCAAAGTCAAGAAAAAGTTAACAGTTGAAATGGGCCATCCATGAAAAAATGCAAAATGGGAACTAAATTACAATTATTGATCTTTGCATAGACATTCATGCACATTAGTTCTCTCTCTAAACACTCGCAACCTAGAAACCTATATCGACAATATCCTTAATGACTATGATCTAATGGGCATTGATATTCTATGTTTACAGTAGACACATTTGAAACAAGAAATGTTGCAAGAAAAGTTCAAAACTTTCAATTGCATATCAAGCCATAACAAATATGGATTGCTCATATGTTTCATGTTAATTTTTCATAGGGCTATATTGTTCTTTGCTTTGATAATTTCATTTATCCATTAACACATGAAGTTCACCCCATAGTATCATAACATTATTCAGATTTACATCATTATTCATCAGAATATGCAACTATGTAGAAAGAACAATAACATCATCATCAATGCAGTGGAACATAAAGGAGCAATAGAAGAAAAGCATGCACACATAGAGACACCAGGATTGGTCGGTGACCAGGGCAAAATCCACTTGGGGAAAACCCTTGCAAATCTTATTCTAGTATATTGTCATCAAATGATTCAATGAAAGAGAGTACAATGATCCATATATTCATAAAAACTAGAATATCCATGAAATTCATATAAACATCAAAACTATTATTCAAATAATTGTAATGTACTGTCACTACCTGTAGCCTACTACCCAACATCTATGTCACTGAGTGAAATATTATGAACACTAAAATCTCATCTTGGAGTCCCGAACGCAGGGAGGAGGACCTAGTCACTCTCTGTGAGCTACATGATAACGACTATGGCAACTCGGTTGCTCCCATACCATTATGTGCGGGCGACCGGGGACTAAACTGACCTAGACTCATGGTTTCTCTCACGAAGAATCTGTTGCAGCGTCCAAGGGTCCCTGGATACTGTCATGACCACTATGTGCCAACATCTAGGGAATAAATTGCTTAGTTCTATGCCAGTGTCTAGGAATTAGAAAACCCTAGCTCAATGTGAGCTTCATCCTGTAGCTTCGGACCCTTGTGCGAGCTTCCTCTGTCAAACCTGTGCGAGCCAAGACAAAATATAAGAGGATAAGAGAGCTTAATAATTTTTTCCAAATGAGCTTGAAATCTCTTCTACTTATAGGCTTCCATGATGGTCCACTTGACTTGTCCATTGGTACATGTGCATAGGGCCGACCTGATCCAGAATATATGTATGAATAAAATAATTCCTAACTCAACTTCTGCTTGTCCAAATGAGGTGATCTTTAGGTCGATTTTGGTCCTCTCAAAAAGGGGAATTTGATGGAATCATCATATCTATCAAATAAGTAGTCCAAAGTGGAATTTGAACGCAGTTGCATATTTTAACACTCCCTCTCAACTAGGGAGAATTCCACGTGCCAATATCAGACCATCGATCAACATGACATACATTCCATCTAAAGTATCTCATAATCTCGGATCATCAATGTACATCTCTTGCTTATTCTCGCTTATCTCTTGATTTTTCCTGCTCATATGCTAAATATTCTCAAATCTATAAGAAGAAGAATATGCCATTGGAGGGGAGCTTAAGATACCACCCAATATTCATCAAGCTATGACCCAGAATCTCTATCAGCAGGCTACTACCCAAAATATCTATCAATGAGCTACTACCCGAAAGATCAGTCGACAGGCTGTTACCTCAAATATCTGTGTCAATGGGCCACTATTTGGAAATATGTCAATGGGCTACTAATTGTAAATATGTGTCAATAGGCTACTACCAGGAAATATGTCAACGAGATACTGCCTAGAAATGTTTCATTAGGTTACTACCTAGAAATGTCATCGGGCTACTGCCCGGAAATATCAACGGGGAGTCAGATCTACGATGCGCATCAACATCAGGGAAAACATCATCAAGGAGCACATCTCAACCTGGAACCACATAGGGGAGCTACTACTCAACCCAGAATCTCATGGGGGAGCTACTACTACGACCCCATATCAAGCAATAGGTGATATAGGGGAGCTACTACTCAACCCATCCTATTTCCTACTGATCTTCCCATTAATGACCCTAGATAGTCAAGTGGTATAAGACCTGCATCATAATCCTATATTGGGCGAGATACCCGACTTACCAAAGGTAAGGATCTTACCCCCCAAGCTTCCTCAATTGTTGGCCAAACGGAGAGGGATAATCCCAACAAGCCCAACTTGTGGGTATGATGCCAACTAGGGAATACTCTGCAATGAACAAGATAGGGTGAGTTACTACTCCAACCCTATGGGTAACAGATAGGGGTAATACCTTATTATCTAGAGTTCGCTCAACCCTAGGAGCCCTCTATCTCAATTCCTCACCCTAGGAGCTCGGATAGGAGGGAAGAGTATAGCTCAATGTCCTCGATAAACGTTGCTCTCATCATACTTGTATCAAGTAATCATCATATCTCAGTAGCATTTGTCTCCTTTTTATATAGGACATCAATCAAATATCATGTTAGAGCATAAATAATCATATAAATCACAAAAGGATACCATAATCATCCTCCCTATCAAGGAAGTGCCAACCATAAGCCTAAGCTTGTCTCGTACAGCTGCACTGTCTCAATATATGAGAGTATCGCGGTCCCAACTGTGTATCTAGATATATAGGTATATGCATATACATATACATATACATATACATATACATATACATATACATATACATATACATATACATATATATGTATGGGATTCTCTGCGAATCAGATCCCACTTTTTATTATCGCAGTGTATGCATGTCATATCCAGATCATGCTCAGACAAATATCTAAGGATCTTCTTCATCCTGCTCATAGCTAGTCATGATAGAAATATCATACTCAACCTTGGCTGTGTCACAGACCTCTCATCATGAAAAATCTCATACTAAGGTAGCACTCATATGTGCTTATATCATTAATAACCAACATCAATATGTCCATACATTCATATATCATAGGAAGAATATATCATATCATGAAAACATCTCGAAGGGTTTTGGGCAACTATGTGTATCAAGCGACTCAATCATGAACTTATTCAGGTTTTATGCACATGATATATATACATATGGGTGTTCAAAATGGAACATCAATGCTTCAATCAAATATCGGATGCCATGTCAAGTTCAACAACATATTTAAATTCAAATCAGAGTGTCCAGGGATTTGAATTTCCAATTTTCAATGCTTCTTCAATAACTTCACAATACAGATTATCTTTTCCCAACTTCAGAAATCGATTGTCATGCCATGATATATTATTACGAGATTCAGAAGCCATCTCCCTCTTACTTATATCACCAGAGGCTCTTTACCTGACAATAATAGATTGTCAATATATAAAAACCAAAATAAAAGTCAAGGTCATACCTTGGAACACTTATGAGGTAAAGGCTTGAATCATCACATCATCTGGCTTCATCAGATAAATTTTAATGTGTACATATCTGGATCGAGGGAGCTTGCTTCATGCAATGCTCACTACAACCATAACACCTTACTGAACCATCAACCCTTCATAAATCCCTATTGTGCAATCAAATCAACTAAATCAACTTAATAAGTTCATCAAAGTTTAGAAGCCAGATCAATACTAATATCAACAATCATCAATATCTCAGTGTCAATTCTTTGAACCAGTTAACAGGTAGGGCTTTCATCAAGTAATGATATCATCTATTATCATGCCAACAATTTTTCATCAAACACAAAAAATCAATCAAGTCATTCCTATAATACAATTCATAGGAAGTCACTATGCTGATATTTCATTGGCATCAAGGCAAATCATCAATCATCAAGTCAAAACATTAGACATCATGCCAATATCCAAATTTGCTATCATAGTAAGATCTATAGTCCAAGACATATCTCAATCATTGAGTCAGAGATTTAGGTCATCATTAGACATCATACAACTCATATATATAATTTAGCCAAATCATGTCAAACTCATGTAGCACAAAATTCAAACAAAATGACATATCTATATGTATATCATGGTCACCTGCAAACATCAAAACTTCTTTGTTTTAAGATCTTTTGAACATTTTCTACTTATCTGTGGAACTGATATCCTTCACGTGAACATCTTGATTCAGAGTTCAGACAACTTCAGAAATATTTAGATGATGGCCAATTGTAGTCAAACCTATGGAAGCTCCCTTCAGGTTAGCATGGGAGAGAATTTAACTGCCTAGATGCTACCTGGACCTTAACATGCATGCGTTTAGGGATGAGATCTCCCAATTCTATGCCTATGTCTAGAGTAGAAACCCTAATTTTTGTACAGAGTTCAGATTTGATACCTTGCTAAAAATCAATAATGTGAGATGCAGATAAATCATATTTCAATAGTACATGATGAAAATCGTAATAAGAGTAAGAATCTTGAGAAGAGATTCTCCCTCTGACTGGGAATCTAATTCATTCATCTTATTTCATGTCATCAACTTGTCTTTACTAAAAAGCATGCAACAACATATATGTTAGATCATAGTAGATGGAGAACTTGTTGTAGATGCTTGATGTGATATTCCACTTCTTGAACCTTAGAATTTTCTCTCTAAGATGATGTGATGGACAATGGATGATATCTATAAAGTGCCATAAATGGGGTCATTTTTGTTGTAGTATGGAAGGAAGTGTTATACCACCAGTCAGCTAGAGGTAAACATTTGAGCCATTGTGTTTGTTTATTAGATACAAAGCAATGAAGATATCCTTCCAAACAGTTCACTATCTTAGTTTTCCTATGAGATTGAGAATGATAAGATGAGCTATGAGCTAATTGAGTACTAAGAAAAGAAAATAATTCCATCCAAAAATTTCCAGTGAAAATGGGATCTCTGTCACTTACAATAATATTTGGGTTTCCATGTAGCTTTTGAATTGTTTTGCATAAATGTAGTAACAACTACACCGACTTTAAATGGATGAGATAATGCCCAAAAGTGTGCATACTTGGTAAGTTTATCAACTACCATTGTGATGACACTCTTTCCTTTGGACTTGGGTAAACTTGTGATAAAATCCATTGAGACCACCTCCCAACGTTGACTTGGAATGACTAAAGGTTGTAAAAGACCTAGGGTCTTAATTGTCTCAACTTTATTTTGTTGGAAGACCAAAAATTCTACCACAAAATTTCGAATATTAGATTTAAGACCATCCCAAAAAATTCCTTCTTGACCTTGTGGTATGTTTTTAAAAATACTGAGTGCCCTCCTAAAGGAGAGGTGTACAATTCCAAAAGAATATTTTGTTTGAATTGGGGATTCTTACATAGATACAAATGATCTTTGTACCATAATGAGTAATTTTTCCAGATATATGAATCATTCTTGGTATGTTTTTGCAACTTTTGAATGAGTGTCCACACCTGTTCCTCATTCTTCCATTCCTCTATTGCTTCAGTTATCCAGTCAGGTTGTATAATATAAATGGCATGGATCAATGCTTCCACATCCTCATCCCTTCTTGAGAGTGCATCTGCAACAACAGTTTGCTTCCTTTTTTTGTAGATGATTTGAAATTCATAACCCAACATCTTAGTGACCCATTTTTTTTGCTCTTATGAAGATAATTTTTGTTCCAAAAAATATTTAAGACTATCACGATCTGTTTTTACCTTGAAGTGTTTTCCCATTAGGTAAGGGTGTCATTGCTTCAGGGCATTTAGTATTGTCAATGTTTCCTTCTCATAAATAAGTTTTTGTAAGTAATTTACCTTGATTGGATGACTTTCAAAAGCAATTGGTCTTCCTTCTTGCATTAAAACAACATTCCTTTTCCTAAGACATCACATTCCACCATAAATGTTTTTGTGAAGTTTGGAGTAGCTATAACTGGAGCTTGGCACATTTCCTCTTTAAGAAGTTCAAAGGACTTAGTTGTTTCTTGAATCCAAAAAAATGCATCTTTCTTTAGTAATGTTATTAGAGGTGTTGCTATTTTCCCATTATTATTAACAAACTTACGATAATACTATGTCAACCCGAGAAATCCTCGAAGATGCTTTATGGTTGTGGGGATTTTCCATTCCTTGATGGCTTTAATTTTTTTAGGATCTACCTTAACACCCTCATGATACACAATATGACCCAAATATTCCACATCCTATACCCCAAAGAAACATTTGGAGGTTTTTGCACACAATTGTTTCTCCTTCATTATTTTTATCACCTTGTCAACATGTTGAACATGATCCTTCCAAGACTTGTTATAGATTAGTATATCATCAAAAGATACTAACACATATTTTCTAAGGGTGGGTTTGAAAATTGAATTCATCAAACCTTGAAATGTGGAAGGTGCATTAGTAAGGCCAAAAGGCATGACCAGAAATTCATAATTACCTTCATGAGTTATGAATGTTGTTTTCGAAATGTATTCAGTGTTAATTCTAATTTGATGATATCCTAAACGAAGGTCCAACTTGGTGAAGTAAACTGCTCCATGTAATTCAACCAACAACTCATTGATGATAGGAATGAGAAATTTATTTTTAATAGTGAGCTTGTTGAGCTCCTTATAATCTGGACACATACGCCAGGATCCATCCTTCCTCTGTACCAATACTACTATATCAAAGAAAGAACTTTGGCTATGTTGAATTATACCTGCCTCTAGCATTTTTGCAACTATATGTTTAATTTCACTCTTTTAAGCATAGGGATATTTGTAAGGTCTGATGTTTGGAGGAACGCTTCCTAGAATCAAGTGAATAACATGATCATGACCATGAATAGGTGGGAGGCCTTTGGGAGTCTCAAATGCCTTGGAATGATTGTACAAGATTCTTTGGAGATCTAGAGAAACATATGATTTCAATGTTTGAACATAAAGTGAGCATAATTGTGCAATTATGCCTTATTTTTGTTTCTTCAAAGGCTTTTTCATGCCATTAGAGTTGATTATCTTCCCCAGTTTCCACGTGATGCCCCTTAATTCAATTTCCTTTCCTTCCTAGGAATATTTCAAGAATATATAATATATATATATATATATCATATACATAATACATACATACATACATACATACATACCATATATATATATATATATAATTAAAATCTATCATCCCCAAATATTGTAACCATTGGACTCCTAATACAACTATTCAACACCACCCATTGGAATGGAAAGCATTGAACTATTCTATACATATTACCCCATGGATAGATTGATATTATGATACTTCCTTGAACAATTTATAATTCCTCCATTTGCAACCATCACTTGACACTCTACTAGTGGATATAGAAAGCAATTTGATTCCTTGGCTATATTACTTGAATAAAATTATGGGTACTGCCAAAATCGATCAACACTATTACCTTTTTTTCTTGATATATCCTTCTATCTTAAGAGTTTGAGGAGTGGTAATCCTGCCAATTCCTTATAAGATATGAATAGGTTCATTTCTTCTTTCTCTGGGGTTGGTTCTTGGTGTATATCATTTTTTTTTATATTTGTTGTTCATTTTCTTCCTCCTCTTCACAATCTATGTAAAATAATTTATTCTCGGCACACTTATGACCCTTAATGTATTTTCTATCACAACTGTAACAAAGCCTTTTTTCTCTTTTTTTCCTCCAGTTGTTGTAGTGTCAACCTTGTAGGTTGTGGGAGGCTTGGAGAAACAACACTTCCACATTTATAGTTGTGATTGGTAGACTTTTGTGTTGTCATAATTTTGTTTTCAACTTTTCTTGCCACCTTGAATGCCTTCTCCAATGAATTAGGTTCCCAAAGGCAAACCTCATGTTGGATGTTATCTTTTAAATTCCCTATTAATACATCAATCCTATGCTCCTATGGAATTTCATTTACCTTTATATTCAATCCTTGGAAGTCCTCAATGTGCTCTGCCATTGAACCTTTTTGTTTGAGATTTATCAATTGGAAAAAGAAGGTATTGCTCTTTGCATACTCATAATGTGCTACCAATTATTTCGTAAAAATTGTCCAAGTGACATTTATTTATGAGAACAAAGTCATCAATACCACACAAAATAATTTTGTTCTAAATATAAAGATGCAATGCGTACTTTTTGTTCGTGCAACATATCATGTAGATCAAAAAATTGCTCCATCTGTAGTATCCATGTTACCAGATCTTTGCCATCAAACTTTCTCATATCTATTTTTGGAATGTGGTGGGTATTAAAACCAAAATTAGATTCTCTAAATTCATATTTCATATTCCTTTTTTTCCTCATCATGGCTTTCATGGATTACCTTATCACCACTTGGAAGTCTTTCTTGCAACAACTTTGTCAAGCCTTCCAACTTGACATTCATCGTGTCTATGTCTACTTTAAAAAATATTATGTCTGTTTTTAAGCCATCCTTCAAACCTTCTATGTTGCCTTTTATTTTTTCCTCTAAACCATCAATCTTAGTTTCCATTTCATTTTTGGTTACTCTTTGTGAGAGAGAAATTTGTTGCACTTGGTCTCGTAATTTTGATATATCATGTTGCATTTCTTCCTCGTCTTCATGCGTCATAGTAGAGCTTTCTTGTTGCTTACTGGGTGTATCCATTTTTTTGTTTCAAGTCATTTTGGAATCAAACAACGATATATATGCTTCACTATGCCCTTTGAATCATTACAAACTGATTTTTCAAATAAAAGTGATGCAAAATTAAAAAACAAATAGACACATTTTCCTTGGTTTTAGGAGCTTGATATTGAAATTATTGTATCTCTATAATTTTTACGCCCCAAGGTCTAAAATTCCATCTTGTGGTATCCCTCAGTGTCTTCTTTCCAATTCCACAAGTCATACCAAGATTGGATTATTCAAGATAAAGTTATGTCAAATCTCCCATGATGATCTGATTATGGATTGGTTCAGTAGAGCGAACTTGTATGTGATTCCACGTGTTACTATTTCAGCCTCTAGCCTTGAAATTTATACAAGAGAAACTATAGTCCGTGCAATTTTGGTCACTTTTTACGAAATTTAAATTTGATTCTTGTAGAGAAAGTTATGATGATTTTCCCTAGGTCGCCTATTTGAGACTGAATCGTAGAGGATGAAAAAACCCTAATTTATTTGGACCATATCTTAGAAAATGTAGCGAACCAAGATCTAATTTTTTTACACAAAATTCACAAATATTTTTTCTCCATGTGGTCAAAATTTTAGCTTTTGAAGTTTCGTAGAAAAAAACATTATAGCTAAAATTCCAAGATTACCTATTTGAAGTGCTGAAACCCTAGAATCCAAACCTCTAATACCAAATGTTATGCAATCAGATCACAAAACAGAAAAAAAGATAAATCAACAACTTGAAAATTAACCTCTTCAATGGGGAAACCCCCTTTACATCACATAAATGAACAATTATTGGATGATACAAATGACACTACCTCCGTTATATATAGGAGTCTAAGGGGTCACAATATAATCAGAGCCTACATACAAATAATAATGTAAGGGCACAACAATAACAATAGTGGGCTTCTTGGGCACCAATAAACAATATGGGATACATGGGCATAACAATAATAATAAGGTGGCTACACTAACAATAACAACAAAGAGGATACATTATTATTATAGAGACCTAACAATATTCATTCTTTGACCTTTAGTTTTTAGCCATATAAAAAATTCTTCAGTTTTCGATTTATGCATCCATAATAAACGTTTTGTATCATTTTTCCTCTTGCAGGGTTGACCACAATTCATAAACAAGGCTTTGTAATGCCACAAATCTTAAGAGCCTGATGCTAAAAGGAAAATGAACATCATAGTGAATAGTCCCAAATTTCTTGTTTAAAACTTGATAAAAAATACAAATGTTTTTTTTGTTACTATGTCAATCAAAAGGATTTACTCTTTTTGGATAGTGATATTACTATAACAACATTGTTAGATTTTTAATTTCATTCAAATTTCCACTTTCAATTAGATGTTTGTAAGAGACAACTATATGGAATATTTTGTTTTTTGTTATGCTTTGTAAATTAAAACAAAAAAAAATTAGACTCTTATGTTTAATTCCTTTTTGAGATATGAGACTCTTGGAAAATGTTTAGGATAGCCAAATGATATTCTTTCATGTACTTCATGATGTTTGAATTGGAAGACATCAATTGGTGAATGGCACATGTTGACTGTTATAATAATTTTTCATTTTGTTTCCTTTGTCATTCCATTTGTGAGAGACTTGATAAATCCATTATGTTGTTTCTCAACGTGGAGAGTTTAATGTACTCTGAAAATTATATAAGTACCCACAAGATTTGTTTCCACTAGGAAAGAACGATATATTATTTAGCATCAATGTCGTTTTAATTTGGTTTACATATGATGTGCATTCAATCATTTAAAGCCAATCCTACAAATGCATGGTTAAACAGAAGAGAATTGGGATGAATTGTCTAAATTGGACCAGTGTTTTCAAGTTTCAAGATTGGATAACCTCTTTTCTCATTTCTTTGTTTTGACATTAGATATCTATTTTTTAGTTTAGAATAAATAACCTAAACATCGATAACAATAACACAATTTCAACTTATTTTTGAAACATGAATCATGAAATTGTAATGAGATTACTCTTTGTTTCCATACATTCATACTCTCCCATGCTCAACACCTAAAATTATTTAATACCAATTTACTATATCTATACTTGCTTTACTTAAAATCATTGCCATTTGTTGTTTTGAAAATCTTAATTTTATCATGCACTTAGCTTTATAATAAATTGTAATTGTAATTTTTGAATTTCGTTTTGACAAATTAAATATATATGTTTAAATATTTTGCATGGGATGAAATTTTCGAGTTTTAAAGTTTTCTGGTTCTTCGTGGAATGATTGGGTGGTTGTTTCATGCCATAGTGTTTCTTAATTGATTTTTTTTATCTAAAAGGATTTTCAAAACAACGTTAATCTAGTTGTCATAGAGAAATTTGGGATTCACCTTGAAAACTACGAACGCCAGCTATTAATGATGATCATTAATGACTTTATTATTAAATAAATGTTAGATAATAACTTCCACCACCATGCTTCTTTATCCATTGAAACTATAAGGAATTTTGTGAATTCTATGGTCTAATCATTAATGTATTTTCAAGAATTGGATCTTATTTACTAATGTTAAATTGGATAAGTTTTCAAACTGAAGACAATTATAGACCTTATTAAGTAATTTTTTTGGTGTTTATGGACAATTCAGATATATAAATTTTCCGTGTTATGTACAATTATGATATGTTAAGTGACACATTATATTAATGCACACTGACTGAGAATATATTAGGTGACACATTATATTAATTCACACTAACTGAGAATTCAAATGTAATAAATTTTCAATGTTTATGGAAAAATCTTATTGTAAGTCACCTTTAGCACTCCTATAACTTTTTTGGATAGCCATGCACATACTGTTGAGTGAAAACACCAACAAAACAATGGTCACGAGAATTAGCTACAAAGAAATGCCTGTAGTAACTGTTTAGTTGAATCAAGATATGGCTGGTCGCAGTATTAACTTGAATTATCATTATATTTTGCAAAGAAGCTAATGCTATTTAGAATGGGATGAATATACATTAGAGTATTTGATTTCAGCGTTCATATGGACTCGATAAACTTGGGAAAACTTGTAGTGCCACTTCCGCCATGACAAACCCTTCTACTCCAAGTGAGTTTCTTTTTATAAATTTTTGATGGTTGTTTTTATCTCAATTAACCTATTTATATGTAAATACAACTCTAAAAATTAAAGCAATATGGATTTATACATCGGCACCTACCTCGGTTGTACATCAAAATACCTTCTCTGAATTGTAATGGTTTGGTCCTAATTTTCAATATACTCAATAATTAAGAGAATCAGGTAAGTATTGTTGTTGTTCAATATACCTTATAAGTTATGGATCTTGAACAGTTCCCTATAAAGTGATGAATCTCAGACATCGTAGAGCGGATCTACCCTATAATTGATGGAACTTGAATAATTCTCTGTAAAGTGATGGACTAGAGCATATCTGCTTACTTCCATGTAAACATATTTACTTGCAATTTCATGGTGTAGTATTTTGTGTCACAGAGATTTCATGTTTTTATATTTATCATGGACTCCTTTTTTTTGCAGAAGTGGAAGAGGGTTTAAACAGGTTGAGGGAACGCAGGGTGAGTGCATAGTTTTAGCAATTGAATGACGAGGCAAGACATAACACATAGTATTACCATTATTAAGTCTCTTGGTTATCTTTTCTCACTCTCTTTGGATAACCCCTCTCCCTAGTAGCCTCGAGCCCTATAAACTCACCTTCTTCTCATAAGTTGCTTTAATCTGTTTTATCAGTTTCTGCGGTTGTGGCATTAGTGGATTCCATTTTTCTCATAATCACATCTATGATGTAACATAAAGAAGCTTTGAGTGTAATTGAAATTTTAGTTTGATTAACTAAACAATTTCACATGGATGATATAACATAAAGAAGCTCAAAAGCTCTTAGTATAATTAAAACTATGGTTTTATTTACAAAATAACTTCACGTAGAGAATGCAATATAACAAATCTTCAAATAGAATTATAATTTAGGGGTTTAAATTAATATGTAAATTATGCTTTAAAAGAAGTACTTTACATTTTTAAATCAATATGTAAAGTTTTTATATTATTTGTGATCGTAAATTATTTATAAACTTATTATAATAACTATTTAATTAAAATTTTAATTAAATTGAATCAAATTAGGTCAATCTTAATATTAAATAATAATAATAATAATAATTATTATTATTAAATATGAATTTGAACTAATATGTAAATTAAACTAGTACCTAAATATAATTTATATTATATAATGGAAAGTGTCTATATTTTCAATCTATATGTAAAGATTATGTATTATTACTCATTATAATATTAGTCGTAATATTATTGGTGTAAAATCATCATAATATTATTTAATTTTTCTTTTAAAACTAAACTGAATTTAAGTTGAAAAGACTGATTTTATGTTCGTTGTGTTCGGAATTTGGTGTGGCAGTTACACCATGTGAAAAAGATAATCCATGGGGAAGTAATAAGAAGAATAATAATGTACCTCGTGATGGGAAGAATGGATCTAAGAAACATCCAACAAGAGAACTTAGAAACTCAATGATATATGACTGGTCAATCACTCATTTAATCATAGATCTTGTATAATGGTTTTATGTTTATCACGTATACAAGTATTATCATTTAATCATAGATCTTGTATAATGGTTTTATGTTTATCACGTATACAAGTATTATTTGTAATTTCAATTTTATTTGTTTGTGTGGTGGCATTGAATTGATATTTATTCACATTTACCAACCATGTAATTTAATTTATCACCGTGTTAGTATTATTTATTTACTTTTACCAACCATGTAATTTATATGATTATACAAGTAATATTTGTTTCTGTTTCCCAACCATGTAATTTGTATGGATGCTAGTATTATTTGTCTGCTTTCATAGTACATATGATTATGCTAGTATTATTTATAATTTCCATTTTCTTTAATTTTGTCCTGGGAATGATCGTAATTTCCATTTTATTTATTTGCGTGGTGGGAATGATTATGGGTAATTCTGTAGCGATGATTGATATTCCCAAACTCTAACATTGTAGGGTTATCACCACATCCTTGGAAATATGTGCAATAGTGACCAAAGAAAATTGATTTTATGGTTGCATGTATAGAGAGTTTCTAGAGTTTGTTCCAGGTCAATGAGAGTATATTTTTGTAAATAGTTTCAGGTTTACAATTTGTTAGGTCCCTATAATACTAGTGTATTCCCCCATTATTATTGTCATTGTAGCCCTTATTGTCATTGTTGTGCCCATTTTGTTCTCATATTGTTATTATTGTGCCCCATAGAAGCCCACTATTGCTATTGTTGTGCCTTTACATTATTATTGTTATGTCGGCTCTGATTATATTATGACCCCTTAGACTCATATATATAGAAAGGAGTTTTTGTCATTTGAATCATCCAGGAATTGTTCATTTTTGTAATATAAAGGAGGTTTCAACCTCTAAGAGGATGATTTTGAAGTCGTGTTGATCCATCTTTTCTATCTTTTTGTGAGCTGGTTACATAACATTTGGTATCAAAGCTTTGGATTCTAGGGTTTCACTGCTTCAAATAGAACCTCGTGGAATTTTCGCTATAATTTTTTTTTATATAAATCTTTAGAATCGGAAAAAAAACCATTTGAGAATAAATCTTGATGAACGTTGTGTCCAAATTTCATATCTTTTTTACTATATTTTCGGAGATATGATCCAAGGAAGTTAGGGTTTTTGCAGACTCCCGAATTCCCTCTCAAACAGGTGACCTTGGAAACATCGTCATAACTTTCTCTCTGAGCATCAGATTCAAATTTTGTAAAAGTGACAGAAAGAAAACGAATGTAGTTTTTTAGGTGTTGATTTTAGGTCCGAAGGTCGAAAAAATGGCACGTGACACTTCATACAAGTTTTTTCTATTGAACCAATCTATAATCAGGTCATTGTGGGAGATTGGGCATAACACTTTCTTGGAGAATCCAATCTTGATTAGACTTGTGGGGTTGGAAATATGACTCATTGGGCTAGCACAGGACAAAATTTCAGACCTTGAATACCCGCCATTACAGAAATACAAAAGGTTAAATATCGAGCTCCTACAAAGAAAGAAAAATATGTGTAAATTTTTTAAATTTACATAAGTTTTGTTTGAAAAAATAATTTGAAGTGATTCAAATGGCACAGTGAAGCATAATATTCATTAATTGATGCCCCGAAGAAATAAAATGGAAACACATAGTAAGCAACCCGAAAGTTCTACTATGACACATGGAGAAGAAGAAGAAACACAACATGATATATCAAAATTACAACGCCAAGTGCAACAATTTTTTATCTCCCAAAGAGTAACCAAAAATGAAAGGGAATCTAAGATGGATGGTTTGAAGAATAACTTAAAATCAAACATGAAAGGATTGAAGAGTGGAATGAAAGTTAATATGGATGCCATGAAAGCTAATACTGTTGACATGAAAGATAATATGGAAGATTTTAAGAATGGTTTAAAAGCATACATAGAAGGTTTCAAGGAAGGTTTGAAAAGGTTGCTACAAGAAATGTTTCCTAATGGTAAAATGGCATTAGATGAAACTCATGATGAGAACACAAGAAATATTAATCATGATTTCATAGACTCTAACATTGGATTGAAGACCCACCATGTTCAAAAGATCGATATGAGGAAATTTGATGGCAAGGATCCCTTAACATGGATACTATAGATGGAGCAATATTTCAATCTCCATAATGTGAAAAACACACAAAAGGTACGCATTGGAACTTTATATTTGGAACCCAATCAGTTTGTATGGTATTGTTGACTTTGCTCTCGTAAAAAAATTATCACTTGGTCGATTTTATGGAGGAAATGATGCCACTTTATGAAGATACAAAGAACAACACCTTCTTTAGTCAATTGATAAATCTCAAAGAAAAGGGTTCAATGGTGGAGCACATTGAGGACTTCCAAAAATTGAATATAAGGGTAAATGATATTCTAGAGGAGCATAGGATTGTTGTGCTCAGAGGGACCTTAAAGGATAACATCCAACATGAAGTTTTCCTTTGGGAGCCTAATTCATTGGAAAAGGCATTTGGGTTGGCCAGAAAAAATGAAAGAAAAAT
>APFE030949212.1:129057-164409 GCA_000404065.3 Pinus taeda | reverse complement strand
TATGTCTGGATTATAGGGAGTTGAACAAGAGCACTACTAAAGATAAATTTCCCATTCCAGTCATTGATGAATTATTGGATGAATTACATGGAGAAATTTACTTCACCAAGTTGGATCTTCATTCAAGATATCATCAAATTAGAATGAAGTATGAAGAAATTCTGAAAACAACATTTAGATCTCATGAGGGTCATTAGGAATTCTTGGTCATGCCTTTTGCCCTTACCAATTCACCTTCTACATTTCAAGGTTTGATGAACTCCATTTTCAAACCCTTCCTTAGAAAATTTGAGTTAGTATTTTTTTATGATATGCTAATCTACAACAAGTCTTGGAAGGATCATGTTCTACATGTTGACAGGGTGTTCAAACTATTGGAGGAGAAACAATTATAAGAAAAAACCTCCAAATGTTTCTTTGGAGTACAAGAGGTGGAATATTTGGGTCATATTGTATCTCATGAATGTGTTAAGGTAGACCCTAACAAAATTAAAGCCATTAAGGAATGGAAAATTCCCACATCCATAAAGCATATGTGAGGATTTCTCGGTTTGACAGGGTATTATTGCAAATTTGTTAACAATTATGGGAGAATAGCAGAACCTCTAACAACATTACTAAAAAAATATGCATTTTCTTGGAGTCCGGAAGCAACAAGGGTCTTTGAATATCTTAAAGAGGCAATGTGCCAAGCACTGGTATTAGCTACACTAGACTTCACAAAAACCTTTATTGTGGAATGTGATGTCTCAGGAAATGGAATTGGTGTTGTTTTAATGCAAGAAGGAAGGCCCATTACTTTTGAAATTCATCCAATCAAAGGAAAGTATTTACACAAAGCTATTTATGAGAAGGAAATGTTGACAATACTACACGCACTTAAAATTGGTGACCTTACCTAATGGGAAGACACTTCAAGGTAAAAACTGACCGTGATAGTCTTAAATAGTTTTTAGAATAAAGATTATCTTTAGAAGAGCAACAAAAATGGGTCACAAAGATGTTGGGTTATGACTTTGAAATCATCTACAAAAAAGGGAAGCAAAATGTTGTTGCAGATGCACTCTCAAGAAAGGATGAGAATGTGGAAGCATTGTTCTGTGCCATTTCTATTATCCAACCAGATTGGATAAACGAAGCAAGGGATGAATTGAAGAATGATGAAGAAGTGTGGGCACTCATTCAAAAGTTGCAACAAGATCCCAGTACATCTGACACATTTCGCTGGAAAAATTATTCGTTATGGTACAAAGATCGCTTATACCTCTATAAGAATTCCCAAATCAAACAAAAGATTCTTCTCGAATTGCACACTTATCAGTTAGGAGTGAAATTATGATTTTAAAAAACTTACCACAAGGTTAAGAAGGAATTTTTTTGGGATGGCCTTAAATCTAATATTCAAAAGTTTGTGGCAGAATGTTTGGTTTGCCAACAAAATAAAGTTGAAATACCTAAGACCCCGGGTCTGTTATACCTTTATCCATTCCAAGTCAATGTTGGGAGGAGGTTTCAATGGATTTTATCATAGGTCTACCCAATTCTGAACGAAAGAGTGTCATCATGGTGGTAGTTGATATACTTACCAAGTATTCATACTTTTGTGCATTATATCATCCATTTAAAGTTAGTACAATTGCTACTGCATTTATGGAAATAATACAAAAGCTACATGGAAACCCAAAGATTATTGCAAGAAACAGAGATTCCATTTTCACTGGATATTTTTGGATGAAATTATTTTCTTGTTTAGGTACTTAGTTAGCTCATAGCTCATCTTATCATCCCCAATCTGATGGGAAAACTGAGATAGTGAACAAATGTTTGGAAGGATATATTCGTTGCTTTGTAACTGATAAACAGACATAATAGGTCAAGTGGTTGCCTCTAGCTGAATGCTGGTATAACACTTCCTTCCATTCTACAACAAAAATGACCCATTTTATGGCACTTTATGGATATCATCCACCGTCCATCACATCATCTTTAGGAGAAAAAACTAAGGTTCAAGTAGTGGAAGATCACATCGAGCATCAATAACAATTTCTTGAACTCTGAAAGGATAACCTCACTTTGGCGCATAATAGAATGAAACAACAGGCATATTAAAATTACAACGAAATAAGTTTTGATGTAGGTGACTGGGTATTTCTACGACTATAACCATACAAACAAATGTTCCTCAAGCAAGCTAAGAAGGATAATAAATTATCACCAAAGTATTATGGTTCGTACAAGGTGTTGCAAAATATTGGTACTATGGCATACAAATTGGAGCTTCCTACATCTTCCTAAGTGCGCCCAGTTTTCCATGTTTCATGCTTAAAGAAGGTTATAGGTGACAAGCTCCCAGTTAAAACAATATCGCCAGAACTTGACGAGGAAGGAAAAATCATATTGGAACCTAAAGCAGTCATAGAAAGAAGAGCTTGACAACTATGAAATCGATCAATTTCAGAGTATCTTGTCAAGTGGAAGAACTTACCCACTGAATATTCCACATGGGAGGATGAGAATTTTATACAAAAGCACCTAGAACTACTCAAGCGTTGAGGACAACACTTTTTTGAAGGAGAGGGGCTTGTTACGTCCCTATAATACTAGTGTATTCCCCTATTATTATTGTCCTTGTAGGCCTTATTGTTATTAATGTGCCCATGTTGTCCCCATATTGTTATTATTGTGCCCCACAGAAGCCCACTATTGTTATTGTTGTGCCCTTACATTATTATTGTTATGTTGGCTCTGATTATATTGTGACTCCTTAAATTCCTATATATAGAAAGGAGGTTTTGTCATTTGAATCATCCAAGAATTGTTCGTTTATGTAATGGAATGGAGGTTTTCCCCTCGAATAGGTTGATTTTGAAGTCATTGATCTATCTTTTCTATATTTTTGTGAGATGGTTGCATAACACAATTTGTTCAGCCCTAGCCCATATGTGCATGATTTTGTATGAGTGGGAGACACAAATCACAAGTTTATAGCATATGGAGTCTTTTGTTAATGGGATAAATGTTATAAACCCAACCTCCAAGGTCACCAAGGGGTTCATCTAGTTTTGTAGATACAATGTTATATTATATGAGAAAACAAGACTTTCCAAAAATGGGTGATGCGCTCTGATGGCCAAATGGTTAGCAATAAGAAGTCAGTGATCACGAGTATTTATGATATTATGTACTTTTAGGTGTGAGTTGTTTAAATTTTACAGTGATGAGCTAGTTATGTATTATTACTTAGGAGAAAGATATTTTGTCATGCTATACAATTTTTAGTTTTATTTTTCAGTTTTTCCTGAGAAGGAGTCAATCATGTTTTTATTTTTTATTTTTTTCCATCCGATTAACATTATGTTTTTGCATAATGATCTGGCCATGGCTTAGAAGGTCCAAAACTTGCTCAGACAAAAAGAAGTTGTATTTCCCGTTTAGTAAAAAATTGTGTTATGTTGTGTTTAAATTACACAAACAAATAAGCAAGATTACTCATATTGCATATAATAGAACCAAATATATTATGTATATGATTATATTAACTGCTTTGTTAGGTCCCCATAATACTAGTGTATCTCTCTTATTTTATTGTTAGTGTAGCCCCCTATTGTTATTGTTGTGCCCATGTATCCCCCATATTGTTATTGTTGTGCCCTTACATTATTATTGTTATGTAGGCTTTGATTATATTGTGACCTCTTAGACTCCTATATATACAAAGGAGGTCTTATCATTTGTATCATCCAAGAATTTTTTATTTATGTAATTTAAAGGAAGTTTCCCCCTCGAAGAGGATAATTTTTAAGTCGTTGATCTATTTTTTCTTATGTTTTGTGAGTTGGTTAAATAACATGCTCTGTAAGCATTTCTATGCAAACAACTATCCAATATTTTCAAGTTAACTAACTTTCCTTCTGTTAAACGATTTTGGGGTGTTTTAAAATGGTTTGGTCTTTTTCCTGTAATGATTCCAAGCAACCTGCTTATTGGTTGCAGTTTTTGGAAATGTAGGTAGTCATATGTTCCAGATACCTACTATGTTGAGGTCTATGTATGTAGTACGATACACTACAAAAGTCAGTGAAAAATCAATAATTAAACTAAACTACAAGGAACGCTAGCTATGCGACCTTGTTATTATTATAATGATGCAACAAATAATTTATTATAAATATCACAAAAAAATACATTTATATGTAGTAAGAAAATTATTTTAATAATCATTTTATTATATTTTTATTCCAATTTTATAAAAATATTAATTCATTATCGTTTTTATTAATAAATTTACTATAAATATCATAAAAATATATATATTTTTAATACTAACAATTTTGTTGAATTACTTTTCACATATAATAAAATTTTGTAAGAAACTTTAAAATTTCATGCCTATTAAATCTTTTTGCCAATTTAATTAATATTAATAATTAATACATTTTTAGAACACTAATAATTATTATAGTTCTCCTTTAAATATTAATATAAAAAACTATTATATAAAAATTTATTCTCTTTAATTGAAATAATTATATAAGAATTTATTTATTTATTATTATATAATGTTTTTTGTTAAAGAAAAAGCATATATTTGAGTTATTATGTAAAGCTTAATTTAATTGAGATAATTATGTAAGAGTTAATTATTATCATTATTTAACTTATTAAAATTTGGCAACTCGATAAGTCAAAATTTTGATGGATCCAAACCTTTAATTGATTTTCCAAGCATTTATGTTAGTATAAGAATAAACTCTTAGATGTTGCATAATGAAATTAGGCATTGAACAATAGCAAAAGGTTGTGGGATAAAAGAATCTATCATAGCCCTCAAGGTGTAGATCATTTGACAAAGCATGTTATTAAGCTTTTAAGGTCCTTGGTTCAAACCCCAACTTACCTATGTCCACATTAGTAGCATGCATGGTACACCTAGTGGTTACTGTGGTAGCGGACATAATCCACCCCGTGTCATGCAAGTGTAAGACAACCCCAATTGTTGAATCCACTAGTCACATAGAAAAAAGAAAGAAAGAATCCATCATCTTTGTGACACAAGAGGGTTGAATACGAAAACCACTTTCTTTATAAGTGTTTCACGTATACTCAAATTAGATCATAATTTCAAAATATTTTTCATAATATTGACCTTTCTTGTCTGCTATGTTATTAAAACTATGGTAATGTTGACACGCTTCTCTCAATGCTTTTGGAGCACAAAAGTATCATTTACAAAAATCCAAGTAATCTATTGCCTTTCTGAAGGTTTGACAGACCTATTCTAGTCCAAATGGATGTTAATCATCATTGTAATAAAATAGGGGAAAATCCCTTGAAATAAAGTTCTACCATGCATGAAACTTGAAACTTGGACTATGTGGAATTCAAACTTCATCTTTTATTGGAAAATGGAATCAATTTCCTACGATAATGTCTTACTCCTATTTGAATTGCTTTTCATGTCTTTATAATTGTATCTCTAACATCTTCATGTTTAGAAAATATGAACATTAATGTCCATAAAAAAGTTATTTGAGTAAAACAATATTTTACAAATCAAAGTTATTACAATCAATATTATTTTTTGGTGCTAAAATTATTTATTACTAGTTCCATATGGTTTAATTTGTCAAAGATCATATGAAATGTTCATATGATTTTAGGTTTCACCACTAGATTCTCATAACATAGCATACATATCATTTATGCAAAGGATTTGGGTATTAGGTGTTCTAGGCATTCACATGGGTGCTTCCTCCTTGTATACTACACTAATAAAGCAACAAGGTAGGTTAAGGTATATTAATGATTTAGATGGTATATAAAACAAAATGAATGGAAAAAAATATGAATGGAAATACACACACATAAATATCACAAAGATATATATATATCTATCTATCTATATATATATATATAATATATATTATATATATATAGTGAGAACCAAAATTTATTAATAAATGTAGTAAGAAAAGAATGTGAAATAGAAATCAATGCAAACTAGTTACAATGGTGGTATCATATTTCCAAATATACAGGTGTCAACTATGCTCATTTGCAACAAAAACCACTACAAGACTCTAAAATGGCCTTTTAATGTAAAACTCTAAACCATTAGAGGAAATACCCCTAAAGATCCAAAATCCTAGCCTAGGATTCAAGTTTATATGTCAACTTCCAAACTACAACATTTGCAAACAAACTCCATTTGTTCTGCACACTAATCCATTAAAAAATATCTCAATGAAAAGAACAATATTTTTCAAGGAGTGGGTATGCCTATGACAATCCTAATTTCTTGCAGGGCCATTAAACATTGTTTAGGCCCTAACAAATGTGCTAGAAATTCAGGGACTAAAAAATTGTAGAAAACTACCAAGATGGGAAACCATTTCGAGTTAGTGGAAGAGATGTGTGGCCACAATATCTGTCTAGATCAACTAATCATTAATACTCATTCTTGTCTTGAACCGAATATTTCTATGTTTCAATATGTAGGGTATATAATTACGTAACAAATGGCACATAAAATATCCTTGGTCTTGTGAATATCAAATAATTAACACTTTTTTAAAGAGGATTGTTCCATTTTATTTTTTCGTGGAGAAATAATTTCATAGTAATTATTTTACAACAAAAAATCTACAAGATCTCCCTTTTCCTTGTAATATCTAGAGAAAATTTGAACATGTGATCTATGGTCTTCCCATCAACAACATACGTTGAAAGAATGATTCAATTGATTAAGCTAACCATTGGAGCTGACTTTACTTATAACTGAAAATTAAATTGTTATAATAATATTTCATTATTACATTCATAGAATTAGCATACTCTTAGAATGAGAAAACAAAACATCAAAAGGGAGCAAGGGGTGGATAGTTAGGACAAGGCGCTATGAAGCATGTGTTATCTTTGATGTCATAATAAAGAAGGTGACATAATAGTAAAAATTGGCAAACCATGAATACAATATAATGGAAGTCATGCTAAAATATACAACTCAGTTGTCAGTACTCAAATCATAATGGATATTGCACATTCTTAATCTAAAGGATATCATTGTTATTTCAATGTTACATAGTTGAGGGGGAAAATACAAATAAAATCCCTAAGTAGCTAAAGCGAGTCTCCAAGATCAACGTTAATTGCAAATACTATGAATGGGTACAATTTCTATGTAGGTTGCATAAAGAAATTGTGCTAAATGCATGACTGTCATGAAAAAAAAAGATTGTGGCTTCTTAAGAAGCCATTTTTCCATAAAAAATTCAAGTGACTCATTACATAGTGTTATAGATTTAGAAAAGGTTATATTGAAGTTTAATAATGAGTATTAGAGCATGTGAGTAAGTTGATAAATATATAGTACTTGTTTTATGAATCTATAAACTTAGAAATGACCACAATATCATAGAATCTTTGTGAGGTAGTCTGATTTTGTAATATTACAAGTTTGTTTATTGAAAATAATTACATGTGTTAGATGCATGGCTTTTTCCATGCTATGAACAATTTTTTGTATTCATATGCAATCATTAACAAGATAAACCCATATGGTTATTTTGTCTATTGTGAACCTCCAATTAGTAGGCATTTATATTTTGTTGCAAGAATTACTCAAGGTGTGTGAAACACGTAGTGATCTTCCTCATAACATTTGAATTTTTCCATTATTATCCTCGTTCTAATCAAACATACATATATTTTAGTTTAAGTTTGTGTTCTCCAAGTCATATACATGACACAATTTATTCTAGAGGAATATAAGGTCACGAGGTTTTAGTCAGCATCGAGGGGTTTGTTTTAGAGAAATAGTTAAAGAGATGGAGGTCAACAAGGAGCTTGTGGATTACACGACCCATATGAAGGGTCTCAAGGTCCAAAAAATGGGTTCCTAGGTATGATGTCTCTTTTGAGGACTTGGTGGGAAAGTTACAATGGCAAAGAAGTCTACTATAGTCCATAAGAAACTGGGTAAAATTGTTCCCATTAGATTGCATACTATGGATGTCAAAATCCTTAAAAGTGTTAGAATAAACAACAAGGTTCTTGGCAACGGGTGCATGACTAGATTGAAAAGTGTGCATGCCAAGGATAACGCTAATTATGTTGAGATCAATTTTGCCAAGTGTATCACACATGTCATAGAAATCATTTAGGAGGAGAAATCTCTAGAGGTTGTAGTGGGAGTCAAATTGGTAGTTCAACCTATAAGAAACTAGTAAAAGAATTAGCTAGAGGGATGGCTCATTTGGGGATTGAGTTTTGTTTTGTAAGGATTTAGATCTAGTGGCACTCGCAATAGTGGTGCTAACACATAATATTGGTGCTAACACTAGCGAAATTGCAAACTAATCCATGGAATCCTAGAGTTAAGAGTGTTAAAATGGTGGTTAAACATGAATGACAAACGTGAGGAAAGTTTCAAGTGAAGAAATTTGGGTGGAGAAATACTTGGAGTATGTAGGGAAATCTTGATAGGGAAATTTCATTAATATCAAATTGTCAAGTGCACTGTAAAGGATTGGATTCTTTTGCATTTCATATCCTAATAAGGGAATGGATTAGATCTCTTTTCTTTGTTAAGGTAAATTTCAGGAAGATATTATGAGAATGTTGGTTCATGTGAAGGGCACATTTGGATCTAAACCTATGGTTAGCCTATTTTGATTCGATATCAAAAGTATCAATGAAAATGCATGTAAGGTTAAGATTTTGGCTTACTCGTGGAACTATAGTTGAAAAATTCCCTAAGGATGATAGGAGAATCATTGGGTCGAATTGTTGAGGTATAAGAATATTTAGAGTCTAAGAATTTTCATATTATTTCTCATATGTTGTTCAAAAAACACGTCAATGAAGGTCTAGTTAATCACATGGAAATTTTTGTAGGGGAGTTATCCATATGCAATTTATAAAATATAACAAAATTTGTGTAGATGTGCTTGATATCACTTTATGATCATGTACAAAATGAGTGATATTATCCTTTTGTTTGAAAAATATGGAGGGGGGAGATAGTAAGGAGATGGTGTTGGTAATGATGCCATTGATGTCAAATGTTGGCTGATAATAGTATGATCCAATGAAGATTCAAGGTTGATTATAGTGGCGTGTAAGGATGATCCAATGAATAAATGACTTGACAACAGAAGAAGAAGTAATGTTTCATAAGCAAACTTGGATCAACAATGTTTAAACTTAGATCAATAATGAACTTCACAACCATTTAATCAATACTAGACAACAGATTAAACTCAGACCACCAATGCTTCATAAGCAATGTTTTGTAAATAATGTATGTTTCATTAGCAATGTTTATGATGTTTTTTGTTGTATAAGCAAAGTAAAGACACGGCATAGAAAATCTGGAGATCGTGAATATAAATATATTTATTTCCATTGAATATGAAAGTTATTATCAATTTTCAATATGATATATGTTGAGTTTACATTTCCAAGGAGGAATTATATCCATATAGGGAAATAATTATTGTTGGCTTGTATTAATTCATATTTTTAAATAGTACGGGGTCCTTTTTTCTTGATTTGATCTTCAAATTTGAAAATGAAGAGGTATACCACAAAGAGCCTAAAATACAAGAGGAAACCTTTCACTTCAAATTCTTGCATTGGAATATAAACAATCAACAAACTATGTATATAAAAATATGTGTTTTGAATGATAGTGTTGCTAATGAATTTATATTCTATGAGAGAAAATCCATGCATTGCTCAGTAAAGAGATAAAGACGAAGAGGAGAAGAAGTGAAGTATAATTGAGGTAGAGGAGCAAAGGAGTTAAACAACTAAAAATAAGCCAAAGATAGAGTTCAAATCAAAGACAAAAATCAAGTAAACCAACAAAGTTAATTTGTAATCTTATCAGGGGATAGGTGTCTCCTTTCATGAAGTAGCCTGAAAAACAATAGGTTGGAGTCTGTAAGAAGAGGAAGTGGGCGCTCCTAACAAGTTGTAGATTGCATAATAAAATCGAGGTAGAAGCCTCATGTAGGTAGAAGCTTGTAAGAATATTATGTAAAAGAGGGAGTGGGTGCTTTCCTTTACATCACAACAACTAAAATCCATGGTTTTCCCCTTTATGGATTTCCACAAATGTTTGGTGTCTAAATGTGTTGCATGAGTTGTTTGCATGTGTTTCTATGAATTCATGGTTAATTGTTAAACTCGTACATAAATATGGAAATACATTAAAGAAAGAATTAAAATGATGAACACATGTATAAATCTGCTAATTGATTAAAGAAAGAGTTATAAGGTTGTTAAAATAATTTAAAATTGGTGATTTAAAAAGACATAATTATTGATTCCCACCCCCCCTCCCTCCCCATTAATTGCCTAATTTCAATAAATGATAGATGAGGTAAAACTAAAGCCACATGAGTATAAAAGTTGAACATGTTGAAGGAAATGTAACTAGGTTCGATCTTCATAAATGTACTTTTGATATTTGTATTTATTCAAGAAAAGAAATAGTATTTTTATAATATATTTCAATGAGTTTCTTGCTCGTTGAAATAGGTCTAGCACATGTTAAAGTGCCATAGGTGAGTCAAACGATCAAAAGAAAATGTTGAAGACCTTAAGGGAATGTTACTCCATGTATATGTTTGTACAAGAGTCAAAGAATAACCCTCCAAGCAAAGTCAAGTCTCCTCCAAGCATGTGACACCACTAAAGAAGCCATTTGAAGCAAATACAAGAAGTCATCTTACAAACTATCTTCAATTCGGGCTTCTAGTCGGCCTAAAAGGAGGGACAATCCTCTATAAATAGAGGTTGTCCACTCCACTATAACGTCAAGAAATCACCTCTAAAATTAGGGAAGGTAGGAAGCCGAGAAAAGGGTAATAAGAGGACACGTAAAGGGTCTCCAAGGAAACGAAGAAAGGAGGAAGAAAATTGAAGTGTTAAAGGGCTACTTATAGCTATACGTGCGAGGAAAGGAGAGATGTCTATGCGGTTATGATAGCAGCAAATTACAGTCAACCATATCTCATTGCTTGGGGTTAAAACTAGGCCTACAAGGTCTCTCACCCAAGCGTGGAAGAAGGATATACAAGCGAAGGGAAAAGGCGAAGTTTAACATAGTTCTTGTGAGGGTATTCCCTCACAGGTGCGAAGAATTAGGGTTGCATTACTGCTGATCCAAGTCTGCAATATTTGTGAAAGAGAAGAAGGCTAGGTTGGGAGGAAACAAGGTCATGTCCTTAAGTTTGAAAGGCTCGATCACAAGCGAAGGAAGAAAAGATCAATGGTCATTCTAGAGTATACAATCAAAGGTCTCTATAGTTTCCGAAAGAAGTGCCAAAGGAAGAAAGACAAACTGCTAGAAGGAGGAGGACGAAGTGCTGCAAGAAGAAGTCATATTGAAAAGGTTTGACTTATGCTTGGAGGATATTCTTTTCAAGGGTATAAGGTTTGGAATTTGTCAATAAGAAGCTTCAATAAGAGAAAATTACTAAAGGGTTTTCCTCTCAAGAGAAGAGATGTTTTGGCCCTAGTAGAGAGTCAACATCTTGTGTTCTTGTTCTTATGTTTTTAGTAGCAGTTTGATGAAGTACACACACATGTAGTAATAAAAATAAGAAGAATATTAATCTAACAAGAAAAAGTAAAAAGACTCCACAAACTGTTATCAAGTCAAGAAGAATCACAATACACCTAATTTCCCTTGATTCTTCAATAGAACACATATATAAATATGCTAATTGATTAAAGAAAGTGTTATAAGGTTGTTAAAATAATTTGAAATTGGTCATTTAAAAAGACACAATTATTGATTCACCCCCCCTCTCAGTAATTTCCTAGTTTCAATAGATGGTAGATGAGGTAAAAGTGAAGCCCACAGAAGTATCAATGGGTCTTTAGTCCATAATGAAGGCTTGAATAATGTCAAAAAGGATGCATGCACTACTATGGAGTCAATTCCATTCCTTGGCAAGAGGGATGATATGGCGGTGTTAATACCAGGAGGTCAAGAATAATGAGTTGAGTTCATCTTAGAGCTTGTAAATGCCAAAAGGAAAATTATGTCCTTGTAAAGGTTTTTCCTCGTAATTGAGATGAAGGAATCTCAACAAATATTGGTAAGTGCTATAAAAAATTCCTTCTAAAATTTCTATCTAATAATTTGGATTTAGGTTCTCATGGCAATGATCTATGGAAACACTCTTTGAAAAGATAAAAGTTTTTTCAAAGGGTTAGAGGGGTAAGGCTTCTATTAGGCCTAATAATTATGGGTATATGGGTCTTGTCTTATTTTATGAAAAATAAAATTCAAACCCCAAGACTAGCTTAGGATCATAGATGGATATAAAGAGATAGAGTAAGCATCTTCTAAAGCCTAGAAAAATGGTGACTAAGAAAAATGAAAACCATTTGGAAAAGGATTTGGATTCAAACCTTGCAAAATACATAAGCTCAAATATTGTTAGCAAAATAATCCTTTCTTGACCATGCAAAAGTCAGACCCTAAAATAGATTCAACAAGGAAAGCAAAAATCCATCAAGGGGCTCTATGTAGTAGGATGAACTCCTACTATGGGTTTTGAAATGATTATTCTATCATTAAATTCACAAGGTCTTGGCAAACCCTCTAAAATTCTAGCCATAACCGTGTTGGTGGAAATTCACGAGTTTGAGGTGTTATTGATCTAAGTTACGGGAGAAGGAAAGAATATATCTAGGGATTTAGGGAGATTAATAAAATGTTGGGATTTTATGTCCTTGAATGTTGTAGGGAATTATAGAGGTTTTTGATTAACTAGAGGAATTCAATTTATCTATTAAAATACTATGTTTCTGAGTGAGGTATGTGGAATCAATTCCATTCAAGGACCTCATTAAGAAACATTTATTTATTAATTTCTATGGACCCTACTATGATAGGTAGCCTTTTTGAAAATATTTTTTACATAATAATTGTATCCAAAGGAAAGGGTTCACATCAGAGGTAACCTGAAATTTACCTTAAGAAGATCAGAGGTGTGGGGATAATGCTAGGATATACTTCAAATTCAATAATGAGGAGGGTTTATTGATAGAAAGCTTCTCAAAATCATTCCTACTTGACAAAATAATAAATTGGGTTATGTAGATGTCTCTAAAAGGCTTGACAAGTTCTTGATTCCAAAGGATATCATGAATGAAGTTGAGTGAATCATATCCCAAGTTAATACATGAGGGGTATTTGACCATGGGCCTATTGTTATTCAGATGGGAAAGTAGAATGACAAGCTTTCTAATAATTTTAGGTTTAATTCTATGTGGTTAGGGGAGGAATATTTCCATGAGTGTCTCGAACCTCCAAAATTGATTTATTTTTAACAGTTTATTCCGTATATTTCACACATTTTTCCACTTATCTTCATACCACCATACCTCTATTTTGAGTTAAAATCCGTTAGAACCATATAAATGCAGTAATAAGGTAAAAATCCATTATTGTATCAAATCGATATGTTTTTCTTTATGAAATTGATTTTATTAGGCATAAGCTACCGAATCTTGCATATTATGTAGCTCCATTAACATTTTGCAGCTAATTCAATGGTTCTATAAGATCCCACAAGCTATAAATCAACCAAATCATATAGGGAGTTACCAAATGATGCAAATATCATGATCCACCTATCAACCACAAGTGGAAATCCATGGATTAACCGCAACACTAAATTCAAACTTTCGGTTAAACAAATACCCGGTATATCTTTAGAATGTAGAATATCAAGTGAGCAAGATTCTTGTCAAGCGAGCAAGATCTTATGATTTCAAGAAAGCACAATATATCAAAGCACTAATGATGTGTTTTTTTCACAATTCGCTTCTCTAATAGAGAATCATGAAAATGAAGGATTTTGTTAGGAATTAAATAATGAGGTGTCACTTAATGTAACTAGATTTTAGCCAATATTCTCTCGGAATTTTTATTAGAAAAAATTATAAATTGCTTCATTTGGAAGCGAATAGGAGATAGATAGTCTTGACAGTTGATTTGAATTCTAGGCTTATTGTTATTTTGCAAAACTCTATGCACGCACTTCTAGTAATTTAATCTTAGTTATAATGATGCTTTTATAAAGTATTGGTGGTTGATTTAAGTTTGTGACCCGAGCTTTACAATTATTCATGCATCTTAGGAGCCCCCCCTGCAGAAGTACGAGCTACGTTAGTTTGGTTTTCATTTAGAGTTCATTCGATTTCCTATTCTTTGTTTTGTTTAAAGCTTTAGATTAATGCTCCAATTTATTTAGTTAATTTTTGCTCTGTCTTTTACTTGTTTATGTTCTCTTTCATAGGTCAAGTGCTTGAGTAAAATTATAAAAAATACAAAAAACATTTACTTTGTTTTCAGTCCTGCATTTACTCTTCATAACCTTTCATAGAATAGATTGATAGATGTTAAGTTTGCATATGAATGGACTCTAATTGATGTACACACATTCATAGGGCTTAAAAAGTTAACCTTTTAATGCTTGTTATTTTCACTAGAAAAGAAATTGAATTCTTTCTCTACAAAATAGAAGTTTGGTTGCTTTCATAAGATAAGGTATAACTTTGGTTGCTTTCTAGAATAAGAGTTTGATAGTGTAGACTTTATTGCTTTCTTAGAACAATTTTTTATTGCTTTCTCGAATAGAAGTGTCAATTGAATTTTCATATAATAAATTTCATGTCTTTCATCAAATAGATTCATTTTCATGTTCATTAGATTAGAATTTAAAATATGAATTTAAAAAGAACTTTCATAACATAGAATCAGTTTCATAAAATCACTTTTATTATTCTTTAAATAGAATTTTCATTTCAATTCAATAGATTAAAAAATCCATTGCTTTCTAGCTTCGAATTTACTGCTTTCCTAGATTAAACCACATTGAAATTGTCTTGCTTTAGAAAACGTTGTGTACTTATTTTGGCTATCATTTCATAGATAGGACTTCATTTCAAGCTCTGTAATTCCTTTCAATAGATTATATTTATTTTTAATAAAAAGTTAATTCCCTATCATATACAATGCAAGTTTGCTTCAAAATAATACAAACACTAGATTGATAATTTAATGTCAAGTAATTTAACCAACAATTAAATTACCCAACATTTTTGGCATCCTTGTCAGGGAAGCATACATAGTTAATAACTTCTTGATGTATTTTTGCTTACGCAACCCTTTCTAGGAGGAACAGGAAGACGAGAGGTAAGAACCTGTGCATCGCGATTGTGGGGTTCTTCCTAACTAGAGTTGTTGCAATTGCATCTCATATTAGTTGCATTCATTCTTGGATCCATACTTAAAAAATCAAATTAAAATTATTTAGGATGCATGTATAGGGAATGACATTCTAGAGGTAGATTTGTTAGAGGATGTAGGTAAATTCCTTCATCACCAACAACCACCACTAGACCATGTGGCGTTGTATGAGACACATCACCTTGCATATCACTCATTCCATCTTTTGTAGGTAGAACAAGATTTCATTAGGTATAAAGATAAAAGAAAAAAAAATCTACCTAGAGAAGAACCAACTTCATCTATAGAAGCACTGGTAGAAGAACCTACATCTACAGTTGAAGGAGTTATCTTCCTTTCTTCAACAGGTGAACAACTCATTGGACACAAGTTAGAAGTACCTAGTGAGGAGGTGGAAGGTAAAGAATAAATTATTCTTGAAGAACCATTAGTGGAGGAACCAGAGGAAGAAAATCCAATTGAGGAACCTTATGTAAGCTCTATAGAATAAAACATAGCAGAAGGAGAAGGGGAGATACATGATGGAAACATATGAGGAGGAGAATAAATACCACCATTTTGTGGTGGTAGAAGAGGTGTAAGGATTCCTCTTGGAGGTGTTCAAGGTAGTAGAGGTAGAAGAGGAGGAAGAGGAAATGATGGATATTATAATGAAGAAGAAGATCCTTTTGGATTTCCTATTCAAGATGCTAACACTACTGTTACTATGAAGAAAATTTCTCCATCTATTCTTCCTAATTTTGATGGTATAAAGACTGAGGATTGTTGGGAATAGGTCCCTGGGGTCAATTTTGGGGTTAAAAACCCAATTTTTGTATAAAGAAATGTAAAGTCTCCGCATTTTGTGGTCGTGGAATGTGAAGATATCAAGAGTCAAAAAGGGTTTCCGCCCTTAGTCTAGATAGGTTGTGTCAGTTTGATGAGATCCACCCTTGGTTTGTGGGCCATGGGATTGTATAAAAAGGAAGTTTTAGAGGGTTTTTTAGTAAGTTCGGGGAAGTTAAGTGGAGTCATTGATGAGTCTATAAAGAGGCTAATAGCAAGGACATTGTTTTGGAGAGATCTGACCCCATTTCTAAGCTTCCCGAGTACATTCATCAGCGCAGAGGCAAGGCGAAGGTCCCGAAGGATATTGATGAAAGTAAGGTCACACTGCACACACCCTTACTTCCAGACCAAATTGTCTTTGAAGGACCGCACCTAGGGCGCATCCCCTTGTTAAAATTGGAGGACTGGGATTTGGCTGATGTAGAACACTTTCCCCATATAGCAATAGACCAGCTCATGCATTGCGTCTTCCATAAAGACTATAGTGTGACCGCGTTAGGGCCAAGGAAGTGGGTAAAAGGGGTGGATAAGGCGAGTCTGCTAAATATATTACGGGTGCCGCATTATAACTGCACACCCATAAAGATGGTCGTGATCAAGAAACTGTTGTGCTTGGTGCACGATGGGTGTCTGTGGCTAGAAGAGTCGATACCCATCACTGACATGCTGATCCACAAGATCACTCGGCTTCCATACTTGGGAGAAAATACGGCCATGGTGTTTGGTGGAAAGAAAGGCGAACACGACCTCGCTGAAGTAATGGAGGACAAATTCAAACTTGCCAAGAAGTTGTGTGGCTATGCCATCACAAGTATATCTTACCCCATGGTCAAAGTCGCAATGCAAATCCTGGTAGGTAAGATTATGTGAAAGTGTCCCGTAGATGAAGTATCAGAACCAGTAGAAGCCTTAGTGGCCCAGTGCATGGAGGGTGTATAGTTTAATTGGGCATGCTACCTTTGTGGAGAGTTTGCTCGTGAACTGTAGAGAGGTGTAGGATCACAACAAAACATTCCATTATGATTGGCTACTGCTATCCATAGTGTTGGTCGCGCCCAACCTACTAGAGGCAACAAAGTTCGCTTCGCTGTGGGCTACAAAGGACCCTCAAATGGTCAAGGACAATAAGATCTTTTGGATCTTGATGGATATGAGCATCCATATGGCCATCAACCGCAAATTGCCATTGTCGCCAATGGTGTACGAGAAGCTGTAGGAGTACTTGGAATTTAAGGTCCACTTCCATTGGGTCTCGATACGTGCGCACAAGGACCCTAAGAAGAAATGGTATGACTAGCCATACCTGGCCATAGATGATGTAACTACAGTAGTCCTCGACCACTAGCCGACAGATTGGTGCATTTCCTTGGACTTGACAGCTAGGTCTAGCAAGACTGCAGCGCAGCGGAAAAAGGAGAAGGCCAAGTTAAATATGGAGCAGTTGGCTACAAAAAGAATAAAGGAGGTTGAGGACAAGGCCAAGGCAGAGTGCGCCACCGCGAAGCAAACAAGAGGAGAGGCGGAAGAAGAGGAGCACGACTATGATAGGAGTTAGAATTCACCTTCTCTGAAGACAAAGGAGGAGGAACAACAATCGAACCAGGGAGGACTAGACTTAGAGACCACTCTATTCTGCATTAAGCGCCACAGAGATCCACAAAAGGTAGGGCTGCGCAAGAAGTCTAAGGCTAGCAAGATTTCTCTCGATCTGATCACCTTAATAGAAGGTGATTTAAATGATATTGGTGATAAGGTCAGAGATACCACCGTGAAACTGCTACAACAGTTCGAGTTACAACAAAAGCAGGCCTTGGGTTCCATTCAGATGGGTCTGTGTGAGCTGCAGATCCAGGAGTCGCAAGTCCAGATCGGCGTGGGATGAAGCAGCGTAGCGTCAACTAGTTTGGTGCCCAGCACATTGGAAGCAGCAGGGATGGTGCGCACCTTGGATCCCCGAGCAATACTGCTGCTAGAGGGAGCGCTAACTACAGAGATTGAAGTTGACAGGCTTGCTGTCAGCGCACTCAAAGGAATTGGGCTCAATTTGGCCGCGCTTCCTAGTGAGGCGCTTCATAATTTGTAGGATGGTGTGATCACGGAACTTCAGTCCCGCAAACAACGTGTGTTACAGGTAATCAGTAAGTAGAAAGTTAACAATGCTCAGATGATGGTATAAAGAGATTCTACTGTCAACCTCATCAAAGTCGTCACAAACAAAAATGAGAGAATGACCAAGATGGTGGCTGAGGCATGCAGGTCTGTCCCAGAGCTAACCATTCCAGATGATGAGTCCATAGATGTGCGGATTCGGAAGCTCGTTGCTGGCATGCGTGACACCATAACAGAGTTGGCGAAGGTTCAGTTTGACCTAAACCTCAATATTGCAGAATTGCAGCTGAAGGCCCAGCATTCAACTCCGCCAGAAGTCAGAGAGTAGCATGAGACAACTGTGAAAAACGTCGTGGCAGTAGTAAACAACGTCGTAATAAAATGTATCACGCTCTTTGAGCAGGTGCTCGAAGTGATTACCAATTTGCAGGAGGATCCCATCTTGCAAAGGTTGGAAACGGAGGCCCGGGAGCTGCAGCAGCGATATGATGAAGTCAAAGCGATGGCATGCACTGTCTCCCTTATACATAGGCTAGCCAAACTGCAGGAGGCAAAGGTACTAAAGGATCAGGTGGATGCAGCGCAGCGTAAAGAGAGTGTCCTCAAGGCTAGAATTGGGCCCTGACTTGATGAAGCATACACACTCACCGCCACCATCGAAGGAAAGCTAGCTGGTTTGTAGGCGACTCAGCAGAAGACGCTGTCAGAAAGTATAGGGCCAACGACAGAGCAGTTGGTTGAGGAGATGACGCAAGAAACAACACAGTGCACTGCCGAAGTTGCAGTAGTTCAAGTAGAGTTGGGAGGTCTTCGTGACAAGATCTCCGCGTCGGCCGAGTGACTCAAGGGCGAGTAACCATGTTTGTCTTGAGGACCTGTTGGGAACGGGTCCCCTGGGGTCATTTTTGGGGTTAAAAACATAAGTTTTGGGGTAGAAGGACCGAATTTTGTATAAATAAATGTAAAGTCTCCACATTTTATGGTCGCGGAGCGTGAAGATATCAAGAGTCAAAAATGGTTTCCGCCCTTAGTGTAGATAGGTGTGTCAGCTTGATGAGATCTGCCCTTGGTCCACGGGCCATGTGATTGTATAAAAAGGAGGTATTAGAGGAGTTTTTAGTAAGTTCAGGGAAGTTAAGTTGAGTTATTGATGAGTTTGTAAAGAGGCTAAGAGTGAGAGTCTTAGCGTAGGAAGAAGGCTCCGCAGTTGAATGCGCAAAGGCCTAGGGTAGAAGTCTGCAACTGAGTGCGGGACCCTTGCAACTGTGTGCGCAGGGTAGTCAGAGTCTGTACTGAACATCTAGATCATCAATAGAGAAGAGTATTTTGAAATTGTTGTATATCTTGCTTCTGTCAATTACATGCGATTATGTTATGTTAAGCACTGGGTTTATGTTCTATTGCTAAATTGATGTGTGAATCTATTTGTTTTCCTTTGTTATATGAACACAAGTAGAGATATATGTTTACACAAAGATAATCTAAATTGTATGATAGAATTGGAAAACACCTAAGATAATTGGAGAATTATACAACAAAGTAATTACAGAGGTGCGTAAGTGTCGAGATCGCTTGTTAGAGTTATGCGAAGGACGATTGCATACCTTCGCGAAGGTTCTGAAAACCAATAGAGAAGTACATCGATAAGCCCTAAAGTCTTATCGATCTGCGCGAAGGCAGAGTTAAGGTATAAAACCAACATTAGAACCATCTCAGGGTGATGAAATTTGGTTCCTGCATCCCCCCATTCTGCTTTGGGTGAGACTTCAGTCCGCGCTCCGTAGATTGATGCCGAAAGGGCCAGTAGTGTAGGGATTTGCTTGGCTGACTAAAAGTTGAACCTAGCTTAGGGCCCATCAAGGTAACAAGGATCTAGAAACATTTATATTTGAATTTGAATTATTATGTAGATATTATGATTATTTGCTTGATGCTCAAAATTTGAACATGTTTCCAACCACATTGAAAGATGGAGCTCTCAAATGGTTTATGGGTTTAGGAACTAATTCTATAAGGACATGGGATGATATGAAAAGATTATTCTTAGAGAAATATAAGGATTATTGTATACATCATGACCTTAGAGAAGAAATTTTTAAAATGACTCAAAAAGAAGATGAAAGCATTGAATATTTAGTAGAGAGTTTTACACATAATGTTAAAAGAGCTAAATTGCATGATTTAGGACTTGACATTAAAAAATATCTTACTAAGGGCTATTAGGGATGAATGGATTGATCTTCTTAACCTAATGGATAAGGGAGATGTGTCTCAACTATCATTTCAAGAGATTTTTGAATTGTGCAAACATATTTCAAGAGGAAAGACAAAATATGGCAGGAGTCTAAGAGATCCAGTATGTCAAGAGTAAGTAAATCTAAATTGGGAACAATAAGTTGAGCAAAACTTGGTGATTTGCTTGATAACTTTAAAACTAGTATTCTTGGTAGTCTTAGTGATTAAATTCATATGTTGAGAATGCAACACAAGAAAAAATGTAAAACTGATACTTTGTTTATATTTTTCGTAGATGTATAAAGAAACATGTGTTAAGAGAATGTCCTCTTCATAGTGTTGAAATTTGTTTTATCCGTGTATAATCTCATGCTACAAATGATTTCCCTTTAATACTAGGATTAAAGGTTGTTTACCAAGAAGAAGTCGAGACAATTCAAACTCCAGAACAACTTTGTTATGTTGCTCCTAGAAGACTTTGGTTGCCTCATCAAATAGGTATGGCACAAGATCCTAATACAAAATTTCAATCTTATGCACAACCTCAAAGTAATTGGAACACACCCTTACCTTGGAAAAATTGGCCACCTCAACCTCAAAATTGATCTTGGTCACAAGGATGACAAGGTTCCCATGGTAGAAATCCCCAATACCCTCAATTTTTTCAATAGTATCCTCAATATCAACCTCGGTATTATTCTCCACCCCAACCTACCCAACCCTAATTCCATCCTCAAATAACTACAATTTAACCCATTCGATTACCATCTACCTCGTTTCCTAAAAAATCAAATCAATTGCCTACACAACCACTCCCTAATCCTAATAATAAAGCACCTCAGCAACCCATTTACAATGTTGAAGTCCAAAATTTTCAAGCTTACATGATAGCTCCTCTAGATTTAAATAATGTCCAACATAGATCTGGGAGAGTTTTATAAAAGAAAATACTTCCTGGTGTCATTCACGAATATAAAGAGGATAAAACTCTTGAAAAGGAGGAAAATGTTGAAAAGGAAAAAACTCCTCAAAAGCAAGTCATTTCCTACACAAACATATGACAACAAAATAAGAACAGCTCCTCTAGCTGAGAAACCCTCTATTTCTTTACAGAATCCTCCTGTTTTAGAGAGAGTACAAACTAATAAAGGTGTAGAGAAGCAAATAATTTTTCCATATTATAACATGTTAGATGTGTTGAAAAACATTTGCATTAAAATCTCTTTGCTTCAAGAAATAAAATAAATTCTTATTTTTGCAACAAAAAAAAAGGAGTTTGTATTAGAAAACACAAAAGAAAAAGAAAATAATTACAAAGATGAAACTCATTGGAAAAATTGCACATATTATGACGGGAAAGTTAACAATTGAAAAATAATTAGATCGAGGAAGTCACATTATAAAGATCCACATCAATAATATCAAAATTCCAAACACATTGATTGACTTGGGTTCAACTAAAAATGTCATGATAAGGAATACTATTGATAAATTAAAATTAACCAATTTTCAATATACTCCTACTTTATTACTATTAGCAAACATGTCTATTATCAAACCAGAGGGTATATTGGAGGATGTATTAGTATCCCTAGATTCATGGGAGTATCTAGTTGATTTCATGATACTAAATCCCAAAAATAATCTAGGAGGTCATCCATTGATTCCTGGTACGCCATGGTTAGCCACAACTAATGCATTTATTAGTTGTATATATGGTGATATGTTTATTTTTTATGGTAATGCCACTAAAAAGTTCACATTATATCCACCAACAAAAGAAATAACTGAAATAGAGAATGAAGAATGGATTGAAGATTATGATGAATATTATGAAAATATTCAATCAGTTCTAACCATCTCACGAAATTATCAAGAAGATCAGTTAATGAATAATCATGATTTTTCTTCATATTGTCACAAAATTATTGTGTGCATATGTTAGACCAAAATTTTCAAGAAGATTGTAGGATTGGATACTTTTCATCTCAAAAATCCAAAATATCATTAAACTCAATGGAAAAAATTGGCAATTATCTTATAGAGATTAATCGAGGAAAACCATTAAATATCAACAATAACGTGGAGGGATTTCAAAAGGAACAATTAATTAAGATGTTGCAGAAAAATTCTTTTGTATTTGCATGGGAATATACATGTTTGAAAGGAATCAATCCAAATACATGTATGCATCATATTTATATACAAGAGAATGTCAAACTTGTAAGACAACCCGAGAGAAGGATGTGTTGGAAAATCAATAATTACAACTTACTATTCTTCTTTTCCTTAACCTTAATATTTTCTTGTGAACTTATTAACTTTTTTGTTTTCTTTTAGTTAGAAATTTCATCAAACTGTGGAAATTAGGCTATAGATTTGAAACTACTCATGAAGTTTTAATCAAAATCACAAGACACAAATCTACTCTACTGCTCTACAGACATTCATTCACAATTTAGAACAAAAAATTTAGACATGCAATAAGAAATCACACACATGAAACAAGTATTTATATTGGGGAAAGCAAACTAATAAAAACCCCAATGCTTATTTGCATTAAATAGGAAGAATAGAGATGCATTACAATTGCTTTGATCAACTAAGCACACAGTGCAAGTGCATAACCTATCTCTCTGCTCACTGAAGACCTCTAACCTAGATTTAGTCAATTTTTTCCTCTACTTGAGCTCATATTTCCTTATGTTATTCCTTGAGGAATTAGGCCCCTATTATTTAGGAAATTCCCCAAATTGAGTTGTGTAATTCCTTAGGTAGGTTGATCATTTGACTGCATGCAACACCTGTGCACTCAAGACTAGTCTACAACTAATGTTACACTACCTTAGAATATCCACCAAGCCTGGGGACTCGAATTCTCTGCATGCACTAGCAATTTTGGGATGATTGATCAGTTAATTGGATGATCATTGAGTTTGACTGAAGTCCCACTTCACACCTTAACCTTCCCCTAGTTGCTCCAACAATTGGAACTAGTTTACCTGAAAACAACCTTAGAACACTGACCTTGATTGCTACAAATTAGCAATCCGAACATGCTTAACTGAACTCTAACTCCTCCAACTCGAATTCACTGAGTAAAATGGGTGACAGAAGCCATGTCACACAATTCAACATCGTCCAAGTTGTTTGTTGATGTGGAAATTCAAATTTTCTCAATTTAAGCAAGGCAAAATAAAATTGAGAATTCATTGTTGCATTTTTCAACACAAACAAATTTCAAGAACATAAAATGAAACAGTAGAGGACATATATATTAGTGTCTCATCTAGGGAAAAACCCCTCCAAGGGAAAACCAAGAATCTCTTCTCTTCTTATAATATGCTTTAAATGAGATATAAAGACCCAAACCCTAGACCAAGTCCTTCTCCTAGTACCAAGTTAGCCATTCTTCAATTCCTTATTTGATTCAGCACCAAACTGCTTCAAAATACAACTTCGACCTTCTAGCTTCAAATACTACAACTTTGACCCTACAATTTAGTCCTTGTAGCTTCTATGGAAACCACAATCCATCCTCCTCATGAGACCTTCCTAGAGCAAGACAACTCTCCCAAGGTCAGTGAGGTCAACATAGGGTTTTCTCCCTTCCAAACGGTTGTATCATTTTTGGTTTTGATAAGTTAGCACATTAGCAAAAAAATGAAAAATCAAAATATATTAAAATGCTAAGTTAGAATATTGACAAAAACAAAACAGAAAATAAAATGTTAGGAATATTTATTATGAGGTCCATATCAAAGAAAATGATAGGTTAGATTGCCTTAAAAAAGGAAGGCAAAATAAATAAAATGTTAGGCAAGCAAAGAAACAAAAAGTAATTTCTTTAGTTGAAAAAGAAATAAAATTGAGGGAGCTTGTTTAAATGCACCATTAAAGTTTGTTAAATTTTGTTAATAAAAGTTAAGTTATTAATTAGAGTTTAATTTCCTTTTATTATAAAGTTTGACATTTGTAATAATCAAAGCAAGCATAACTTTATCCAAAATCGAAAAAAGATAAAACATCAAATCAGCGCGGGATAAGCACCCATCATCTTTCGACGGACAGGACTAACACAACCCAGATCAACAATAGAGGTATCATTTCGGACCCCCCTCAGTCATTTCTCGTTAACGCGAGAGGGGGGGGTTCAAAAATTTGTTTTAATGGTGACCAATTTTCATTACGTTTCAACCCCATAGCATTTCTAACCCCCCAAGCGCAAAACCACAAACCGCCTTCCCCCCCCGCCTGAAATCTGCCAAGATTCCCAATCTTCAAACGGTCAACCATTCTCACATGCTACATCAGCCATCCGTTACCCCTCATCCATTCAGAAGTTGCCACATCATTAATCTGTTGCACTATACACTCCCGTCCCATTCTAAATTTACCTTATCCATTTTTAGTCCCGTTGGATAATTAATCCCCACTCCTCTGTCATAAATTTTCTATGGTTAGTGTTAAATGGTAATTAATCAATCCAAATTATAAATACATTATGACCTTACCATTTATTATTTTTCTGCTTGAAGCGATTATCTTGCAAACTCTTATTTCTTCTGTTACTGTGTTTCTCTTTCATTCATCTCTCAATTGAGTCAGTTCTCCCATTCCCCCTACTCAAAATGGCCCCGAATGGTAAATTACAGAAAGCAATTGAAGAGGAAAACCCATCTGCAACCTTGATCGATCTGGATTGCCTTCCCCTTGCAGACTCTCTGTTCAAAATTGCAGACTGTGAATGTGAATTCGATTTCCATGAATTGCATCTATGGTTAAGACAAAAGTACATAGATAAGGAAGGCCCCATTAGATTCTGGGAGACACTCCTGCCCTTCTTCTCCTTTCCAAAAACTCACCATTTTCCATATTTGATCACTTGGTGTCAAGCCAGATATGATCCTGTGTAGAGAACAGTAATGACTCGGAATGGAAACATTTTGATCACCATTACTGCTCAAAATATTAATCAAATGTTGTTAATACCTTCATATGACTCCCTTAGCTACTTCTCACCAGCAGCTCCCATAGACTTGTATAACAAACTTACCTTCCCACAGAGAGCTATCATTTTTGAAAATTTTCTACCAGAAGATGATGAATTTTACAAGTATGTAACATCTATCCAGTAAGTCTAGCTCCACTCTGGCGACATCTGTCTATGGTTTCCACACACTCCATTTTCTGAACTTCTTACACTCTTCCAGCGAGTTCCATGGCGCAGGATCTTTCCTACTGTGTCGGATTAGAGCATTTTTATTATTAGTTTACACTCTACCCACAAGTTCCATGGCACTCGATCTCCTGTTGCTATCAATTTTCAATAATATGTAAGCATTATTCTATGGTGGAGAAAATAGTCTGAAATGTCATTGAAGCCATCCTTTTACAAATTCCCATGCTACAATTTCCCAGGCATTTCCGTAATAAATTCAAAGATCGACACTGACATCCATTCAACATTCACATTCAAGGTTTTTAATGTTTTTGAGAGGTGAAGACAACAATATTAAGCGAGGGTTTCTATTAAAAGATTTAATTGCCAGAGAAGTATTATCGAATACCAGATTTCTCCAGGAAACATAATTTTAAACTACATAAGTCTCATTACTCTTATTCAATTCCAGTTCTATGTTTTGACGCAACTTTTTGTTTCATTACTAAATTCGTTACTAAATTACCACTGACAGAGGAACATGAGGGTTCACCTTTAAATCATTTGGAATGTGCTAAATTAGCAAAATTGTGTTAGATAATGAGTATCTATGATGTGATGCACTAAACTTAGCTTGTTTTGTTGCATACAACGAAAATTCCTATTCTAGAGTTGTGTGGCAAAAATGGCATATTTTTTCCATTCTTCGCTTTAAATCAAGAATTTACACTGGATCTAGGTTTGTGCATGATTTGTTTCCTGTTATTTTGATATTATTTTTGATGTTCTAGATAAATATGAAAACATTTGAACATGAAAGCTTCCAACTGCTGAAACTGCAGGAATCTTGATTAATTGTATGTGCATTGGGAGGATTCAACGATGAAGTTCTGCAAAAAGCACTTGGAGCACATGCAAAGGCACCACAAGTGACTCCTCGAAGTCTCCTACATTGAATTTAAGAAATTGGAGAAAGTTTTCAAGCACTACACTGCTAAATGCCACAAGCAAAGCAACACAGGTCTGTCTTCGGATGAAGGAAATAGTTCCAATGAGGTCTACGATATTAACGCAGAGGGAGATGGCGTCAGTAGGACCTACCGCGCCTACTATCCTGGTAAGTTCCGGAAGACTCTATTCTTCCTTTCCATAAAACGGTTGAATAAATATGGATTTTTTAACACTCGTAGAAAAACAAAAAGAGAACGAAATCTGAGATTTTCGATTATAACCATGGAGGCACATAATTATAGAGTAAAAGCAATAGTTTCCAGCAATCATTTTTCATTATTGTAAATTTTGCTTTTATTTTTCCCTTCTCGTATGAGAGAATGATTCAATTAGCTTGTATTTACAATTTTTAAATATTTTTTTCTTCTCTTGTAAAAGAAAAATATATTTAACAGCGAATGCTTACTTCATATGCATAATTTCTATGAGCTGTGAGTATTTTGCAAAGGAAGTAATTTCTCTCTTCTTCGATGTGAAAGTAGAAATTTCACTTGTTTCTCCTTTCCCTAGGCTACATTTGTAAATTTCTTCCTAATGAACTTCCTTTACATTTAGAGCACCACAGATGTATCTACATATGTCAAAATATATTGTTATTTCAGAAGCCAGAAACCATGTAACTAGAGCTCAGGGTCACACTCAATTTCCATTGCATATAAATTAATACAAATTTATTGATTTTCCTGTTGCTTTGTAATATACTCAATAAAGCATTTTTGCGAAGGTTACTCGAATTAAATCTGATTTAGTTTCTGACTAATTTCAAATAACTTACATGTTGTTACTCTTATTTAAGTATCAAAATGTATTCAACATATGGAGGCCTAAGTTTTGCAAAGCAACTCAAAGTTGTACATCTGGTTCCTGTCATTTCATTTTTTCTTTGGAAAAAGACTTAAAATGGGCTTCAATTTGTATCCAGTGTGTGACAGGATGTTCTTTCCATCATTGTTGAATAAGATGGCTATTGTGGTTTGTTGCTTCAATGCACGTGAAAAACAGTTATTAGAATTGCACCTTGCCACTGGATTTGGGAAGTATCTTGCATTGTTGACAAGTAAAAGGATTGGTGATCACTTAGCGATGATCAAAGAGGGGGGAAATGTAGTAAAATATGCTGCCGTAAACACTCTCACAATGCAAGATACTGGAAAAGTAGGGCAAGGTCTGTCCATATGGACATTAATAACAAGAATTGGTTGATTTTTTTCTGTAGAATTTTCAATATTAATGATTATTCTCAAGACAAAATACTCTAATACAGGAGTGCATGTTCTCCTTCCTCCATCTCTACTTTATCGTACAGGATTTAGCTTTTTTGTTTTGTTATATGTAGTTTTACTAGATGAGATTTTTATTTTATGTAATTTCTTTTCATTTCGAGAGACGATTTAGGTATCTCCTAGGTATGCGGTTAGCTATGTTTGGACTCATGTAGGGGCTACATGACCAGGTCTAGATGCTACTTTTAAGCACATGATTCCGGTGTAGTAACCTAGGTGATGACCTACAAAGGGTACTAGTTTATTTGTAGATAATAACTATGTTGAAATTGCCTTTTTGGTTCTTTTGTAAAATCGTAAATTGCTTTTGATTGTCAAAGAACTTATATTTCTCAAATATAAGGAAATAGGTGTATGACTTAAGACCTAGAGGTGTCTGGAAAGGGTGGAAGTTTGCACCCTAACAAAGCACCAACCGGTTTTTACAAGTAGCCACTTTTGGGTCTTGAGATTGTATCAATAGAGACCGGGCCATTTCAGATTTTCCTAAATCACAATTAAAACATAGGTGCATAGAGTTTTACCTATAATCCCTATCAATTCAAACTCAAAGTCAAAATCAAATTATCCAAGTGTATACATGTTTTTACTGGTATAAGTTCAAACATAAAATCAAACTCAAATTACCGATGTTTATACATCAAAATGAACAATTTTCACTTTAGGGATTTGAGTAAATCTAGAGTGCATAGTGTTTTTATTGGTAGAATCCTTAAATGTGGGTATAGTGCAATAAATGATTTATAGAAGTGTCCTAAAACTCTTCCCGTTCTCTTTCATTGGTCAGGAAACATTATTTGATCCAATCTCTTTGAAATGAGGGCACATCTTTTGCTTCTGTTGTGTTTGTTCTGTTGTTGTAGTTACAATTGTGGATGGTTTGTACAGTGCAAACCCTAACTCTAAATGTCCTTTATGCAGACATGTGAGAATTCTGGTGTAAGTTACTTGTGTTTATTATTAACATTTTCACTTGTACCTTCACTTTATCTTTTAATATATATATATATATATATATATTGATATATATTGTATCCCCCTTTGTAGATGCCAAGATGTACCAATCCGTCCATGCTCCCCCTGAGCACATTTTGAATTCTCTGATCGAACTCCCCCCCTTTGTACATGCCAAGATGTACCAATCTGTTCATGTTCCCCCTAAGCACATGCAGAGTCAAAAAAAATAAATTAAAGAATAACATGACTCTACAACTCAACTAAGTGAGTAAGACCTTCCTATCACTAATGACCCATACATACATCAATCTCCCAACCAAGTGGGGATACACCATTTTGACTCATCCACCCAACCAAGTGGGGATATACCAAATGTTTATACATGACTGAGATAGACATTATTACATCATCCTTCCCATGCATAGTGGGGGTACAAATTACATCATATGACTCATGGGTCTTTAAAATAAATGCATGACATTTTTAACAAAGACCAACGACCTAAACAAGACCATGATAGTCATCATCAACTATCATACATCATATGATCTGCACCATAAGAATCTCTCATCAATATCAGCAACCTGTAACCTGCAATACCATTCTCTTGACCAACCAGCAAGATGTATCATTTAGCCACATAAGAATTATCACCAAAGACTTCTAACCATAATTCCAACAATGCATTATTCGAAGCATATGCTCCCCCTAAACCTGTGCCATATGTTCACTGTCAGATTTGATCATGCATATATTAGCAAGAAGTATCAAGGCATCGTCATCATTAAGTTAGGATGAAAAGCACTTCTAAACAACATCTTATGAGTGACTGTGTAGCTTCAAACTCGCGTATACACGTGACTTGTCAAGTCATGAAACTTCCGTATGAGATTTAGAACATTGAGGTTCCACACTTTTAGCTCCCTCTGAGTTTGTCATGTCTGTATACTCTGATATGCCACATCTTTTTGACCGCACTTCCTTTTTCTTCCATATCTTCGACTGTGATGATGTTTTCGCCTTTTGGTATGGTGCCCATACTTTGTTCCTACATTCCTTTGCTATATGTCCAAGCTTGTTATATGCATAACATCTTACATGTTTCATATTCCTTCTGTAGCAATCAACAGCTTTGTGACCAAAAATATTGCAAGAAAAACAATATCCCTTAAAGTACCGACTATCGCTTCCATAGTTAGGAGTAAAAGCTTTTCTTTGAAGAATTTCTTTCCTTGGTTGTTGATGGGATTGACCTCTCATCTCCTTGTTGAGCATTTCAGATTTTGCATTAGAGCTCCTTGTCTTACTTTGTGAACTAGATTCACCTTCAACAGATTCATGAAAACTAAGACCAGTTTTGATAGCAGGAGACTTTTGACTACTAAGAATATCATCCAAGATCTTAGTACTATCTTGAAATTGTAAGAGCTTATCCTTTTCTTCTAATTTATCTTTTAGAATATTTACCTCAACCTGATGTTTCTCTTCCTTTTCAAGCTACTGCTCCATGATTCCTTCAGCTTTTCTTCCTTCTTCCAACTGATGTCTTAATTCAAGAACTTTGTTTTCTTGTTTTTCAAGAGCTTGGAGTAGTTATTTATTCTTCTTATTTGATTCTTCAAGATCTTCTTTTAGCGAGAGGATATTAGCTTCAAGACTTTCTTAGTAACTAGATCTATCTCTGAGTTTCTTGATTGTTATGCTCCTTTCATTTACTTCATTTCTTAATGATGTCACTTCATCCTGTAGCTTTTGACATTGATCTTCCTTTTCCTTGAATAGCTTCCTTACCTTTTTTCCTTCCTCTAGTTGAGCTTTTAGTTTGGTAGCTTCTTCTTTGGAGGCACATTCCCTTTTGTCCAATAGATCTTGTTGATCTCTAATTTTATCCGTAAGCCTTTTAAATTCTGCCTCTATTTGATATCTTTCTTGCTCACCCATAAGAGCAAATTCAGTTGTTTTCCTATCACTTTCATCATCTTCAAATGGATAGAGAAATATATCACCAGAGGATAACAAATTCATACCTGATAGTTCTTTTGCTTCTTCATTCTGAGGTGATTCTGAATCTGAAGTGTTGCTTCCACATATTCCCCAATCGATTCTCCCACTGTCATAGTTCCTCTGAGATGTCTTCTTCTTCTGAGGCGCTTTCTTCTTTAGCTTCTTTCCCATTGTTTTATAGATCTCCTTCAAGCGATCAAGCTTCTACCAAAAGACCTGCTCTTATACCAATTGTTGGAAATAATATTGAGGGGGCTGGGGGGTGAATCAGTATTATCAAATCACTAACTTTTTCATTTCCATACTTAGATTCATATATGCTACTTCAGTTAAGGGAACCCGCGTGTACACGCAACTGTGTTTAATGCAGCTAGCGTATATCCAGTAAACCTATGATTCAGTTAATCCATTATATGTTGATCTTTAATCAGTGCATCAGAACTTCATTAACCATATGAACAGTAAACAGGTGCAGTAAAACAGAACAGATCATCACACATAAGAAGCACACATTAACACCATGATATAAGGTGGAAACCCAATGCGGGACAAAAACCACCAGTTGTCGTTTTCTTTAAGATAAAAAAAAAACCTGTTTACAATCTTGTACTGGTGCAAACTCATACTAGTACGCAGGCACCCACCTAGAGAAGGCTACAACCTTCTCTCGTTCTCCAACTTCTACTAGAAGGAAGCTACAACCCTCTGGCTCTTGTACTAGTTGATCCGTTTACTAGTACGTAGGTGCTGGCCTATTGAAGGCTACGACCTTCTTGTTTCATCACAACACCATAATATGAAGGCCACATTTCATCCAATTTTCATACTGGACCCATCAACAACATTGAAGCTCAAAATCAATCACCACTGCAATACAACTATCCAACACTGAATCACTGAAACCCTGTCATCAAAACACAGTCACCAAAACATAGAGAAGAACCCAGAACTCTGCAACAACAACCAAATCCAATCTGCAACTTCAAATATCATACTTCAAACAGTATACGTGACTCTGATGAGACGAACCTACGTGTATACGTGCTTTTACCAAAGCGAACCTGCATACACATCTGCAAATATTAACTCAGAACTTTGTAGCTATACCAGAAATCAGTCATACCCAGATCATAACATCTATACAATAAAACATGCGTCAATAATTCAGATCTAGTATATCCATGATCAAACCACATAATGATAATACATTCCAAGCCTTATGATCCCAATCCATCATCCATCATCAACTGCATAGGTGCATCCTTGGTTCAGATCAAGCAAAGCATCACAAACCCATAACCAACATATTAGATCTCACACTTCATCAGATATTCAAATCTTGCATACTTGCACCTCTTGGCCTAATGATCTTCTCCTTATATAGGTTTAGGCCTCTCTCAATACCATGGTCCAAAACCACGCAGGACCAATACCTTGGACCCAATACCATGGAGCAAATAACACAGACCAAAACTTAGTTTTCCGACATGTACGCGCCTTTCCTTCTGTGAAAGTGCATGTGTACATTATACACGCCTTTGTATATAGTGAACCTGTGTGTATACACTACTTGGTATATAGTGAACCTACGTATATATGCGACTTGGTATATAGTGAACCTGTGTGTGTACACAACTTGGTATATAGTGAATTTGCATATATACACGACTTGGTATATAGTGAACCTGTGTATACCTTTCTTTCTTCATTCTGTGAGTCTGAACTGTGATCTGTCATCTGAGTGAGTTTCCATCAAGGACAACACTTGAGTCATACCTGTATCATAATCCAACATCTGTTTGGTGGATTTATATTTAAACGTATAATATATCAATTTGGTACATGAACAGTTATGAATGTGTTCTACGTCTCTCAACTTTCAGGAGTATTGGTAGCAAAGGCTTCAGAGGGACAAGGTTGAGCGGCTTCAAAAAGCAAATTAACATTGGGAAAACTAATGTTGGGCATTCATAGGATTCTAAATTTGGTTATTCTCAACTTTTTCTTGGAATATACCTCTTCTATTGCATGGATCTATCCCACTATTGGTTTTCATGTTGGACTTATTCACTTTCCTGTTCAGGGCTTTTTCTCCTGATCCTCATAGAAATAAGAGAAGGAAAATCAATTGATATGCACGACACTAACTTATGTTTCTTACAATCTTTCTGTTGATTCAGAAATTTAATAAACAACGAGTTCATAAACAAATATTTAAGGACAAGAACATAAAGGAAGCACAACAATAATAACATTTATTCTAACACAAAAGACCAAGCTAATATAGGTCAGAGTGAGCCATTTGGCATTGAAAATTTGTACTATGGCTCACAGGAGAAAGCGTTAGATGACGTTATTCAATCTGTAATTAATTTTCTTAACGTGTATTGAGGTTTGTTGGACAGATCTTACTTTAGAAGCTATTTTCGTATTCAATGTGTTTATTTCTTGAAGGCTTTGCATTTGATTTAATGTTCTTAAGTTTCAACTATGCATGTATTTAGAAAATTAAATACACAAAACCTTTAACTAGATTTACAATGAAATTCAATAGAAACCTATGTCATGCAAAAATGTACACGGAATGTACCCTGGAAACCCCGAAGGGAAAAACCAGCTAGAGTTTTTTCTCATTCAGTATTGACGGAGAAATATGAAAAACAAAATTATAGAACAATAAGTCTTGAATTCTCTATCCAAGAATGAAAAAAAAATTCTACCAAAATTTCCATGCTGAAACAATTTTAGATAACAACCTTGATTTCTGTGCATAAAAATGCCAAAAATCACTTTAAATCTCATGCAAAATTATGTTGTTAATAACAACAATCTGCACTTGAAGTTTGTTGCAAAATTTTGCTAAAAATGTGTAGGAAACAATGCCAAAAACTATAGAAATTTTTAATATTGTAACCCCAACAGAATTGGCAGATAGTGTTTATTTTTTTTTCCAAGGAAGAGGTCTACCACATTTTTTCCCACGCTTGGAAATATTTCCAAGACATAGAGTTGGGTAACTGGTTGTCTTGAAGAACTATCAAATGTACTTAAAGTTTCTTGATAAAAGACAAACCAACCTTCACACACATTTTTTACATTTTTTAAATGAATTTGGATGCTTAGGAGGTCCATTCTACTATCCCCTTACAAGTTATTCAAAAATAAAGTTAGTCAAGCTTGATGGCTCAAAACTTAAAAGCTAACAAAGAATTTAGAAATTAGAGTTGTCTTTAGTGAGACCTTTTGGACTTTCTGGCACAGGAATCCTTCGGAAAAATTTGAGGTGAAATCTTGATATGCGTTATTTAAACTAGTTTTTTGACTATATATATGGATTCAACGCCTTGAAAAACCCCTAGGGCACTTAGATTGTGCAGGGGTTACCCATCTACGAGATTTTAGAGAAATTAGACCGGAAAAAACCCAACAGAAAAACTTCTAAAAAGTTTCACTAAAGACAACTCGTTAGAAATCTCACTTTTTGTTAAGACCTACAATGCTTGAATGACTGGTTAAATATTGGCTCAATCACACTTGTTTTACATCAAATTCACGTTTATGTCTACAGATAGGCTTTCATTTGAAATGTTGTTGTAAACTTCTTGTATGACAATGAGTCATTAAGAGAATTCGTTAAGTATTGGTAAGGAGCAGAAGGCCTATTTTTGAGATCTAAATTCTCTTAGCAATGAATATAAAACATTATGTTGTTGTTTCTTGTGGCCGATTTCATACATATTTGTCTAAAGATGACTTAGCCATTGTGTGTTTCTACATGAACATTTAATTGTATGCTAATATAAGATTTTGAAATTTTTTGCTAGAGAAATGAAAATGGATTTTTTTCCAATTTAGCAATCCTATGGGCCTCTCTTTGCAATTTTTTGGGCAATTGCTAGTTTTAGTAAGTTAAAAATATGGTCTACATGATTATAGTTTTTATAAAGATTATAAATCATGTGTAGAACAATAATTTTTTGTAAATCAATGGCTGCAATTTTCAAGATTGCCATAATTCTTCACATAATTCTTTAAAGTGTGCTAGCTCAATGGAAGAGCCTCTGCCTTACAAGCAAGAGGTTGGTGGTTCCATTCCATTGTGGGCTAACATGAATCAATCAACCATTTTGTAGTTTTTTTTTTTTTTTTTTTTTTTTTTTTTTTTTTTTTTTTTTTTTTTTTATATCGGTTTATTTCAATGGTGAGATATTTCTGGATTCATTGTTTTAAGCTATACAAAAGTGATTTTTAAATAAAAAAATTATTGTCTCTAAAGAGACAATAATTAGTATTAAAGACATATTGTCTCTAATCCAAGTGTTGTTTCTAGAGAGACAAAAATGAAATTGTCTCCAGAGAGACAAAAATGAAATTGTCTCCTAAGAGACAATTTTTTAAGACAATAATCTTTAAGACTCTTATTAAGACAATAATCTTTAAAACAATAATCTTTTGAGACACCATACACAATTTTTTTTTTTTTTTTT
>APFE030949212.1:33299-110194 GCA_000404065.3 Pinus taeda | reverse complement strand
AAGTAGTTCGATTACATGGCTTACCAAAGACTATAGTTTCAGACAGGGATGTAAAATTTACAGGGCATTTCTGGCGCACCCTGTGGAAAAAGCTGGGCACACAGTTAAATTTCAGTTCCGCGTATCACCCGCAGACTGATGGACAGACGGAAGTGGTGAACAGGAGTTTGGGCAATTTATTGCGAAGCTTGACAGGAGAAAACTCGCGATTGTGGGATCGAGCTCTGGCCCAGGCCGAATTCGCTTACAACGATTCGCCTAATCGGAGCACAGGTCTGATCCCATTCCAAATCTTATATGGTATGCATCCGCGGGGAGTACATGAATTACGGGACTTAGGACAGCTGGAAAGGAGGAGTGCAGACGGGGAAGATTTTGCCGAAGCAATGAGCGAACTGCACGAGAAAGTTAAAATGAGATTACAGGACAGCACGCAGGAATATAAACAACATGCAGATATCAAACAGCGTGAGGTACATTTCGAGATTGGAGACGAAGTGCCTGTGCATTTGCGTCGGGAACGGTTTCCTAAGGGAACGTATAACAAGCTGAAGTTTAAGAAAATCGGCCCATGCAAAATTCTTCGCAAGTTTTCAGCGAATGCATATGAAATTCAGCTGCCACCTGATATAGGCATATCACCCATATTCAACATGGCAGACCTGTTTCCATATCATGCCCAGGCAGCAGACGAAAACATGGTACAGCCACAACGAGACACCCAGTTCGAGAGCAGTCTTTGGAAGAAACAGTTACCGTCGGTTAAGACTCACGAAATTGAAGGAATCATTAGCACACAGGTAGCCAAAAGGACGCGCAGAAAGGAGTATCTGCGTTATCTCGTCAAGTGGAAGCACCGTTCAATGGAGGACAGTTCTTGGCTCGACGAAGCATAGATTCGGAAGGCAGGCTACTCGGTGGAGGAGCTCATGGAACGGAGCCATGAGATCTCTCTTTTACCCCGGCAGCCTGATGCAGGAGCATCTGGTCGACATGGCGAAGACCGAGACAGGGCGGACAAAGTTTCTGAAAAAGATTGGGAAAGTTAAACAGTTCGACAACAGACATCAAGTCTGTCAGGTTCTTGCATTTTTATTTTATTTTTCTTTACCAAAGTAAACTACAGTTTTTAGTCTCTGTTGGTTAATTTTATTTATTGTACTTTACTGTAGCAACAGGTGTCAATTGTAGTTAATAGAATTAGATTAATGCCAATAATGTAAACAGTAACCCTTTGTGGGACCAGAGAGACAAATTAGACAAACGAAGACAGGAAGAGTAAGTTTTATTAACTGCCAAACAAAACTGAAATGACATAACTGTCTAACAGACTGAAAAAGGTAACTGCCTACAGTTATCAAATGAACTGTATCTATTGTATAAATGGACAAACCGAAAACTCAGAAAGGGTTCGGCAGCTAAGTAACAGAAAGAGTAAATTGAAATAATAAGAATTAAAAGTTTCCTTCATCAAATATTCTGTGCACCAATAGAAGTGAAATCGAAATACATGAGTCCTCTGTAACTACAGAATTCTATCTATATATATTGTTAAACAAATAACTCGTACAGATAAACATAGTGACCGAGAGTCACCAAAACCAGTCCAAGCATATACAAATTATTGCATGACAGATATCGTTACAGGCAAGACACAGGAGCGACATTCCAAATAAACCAGTGCAAGATAAAATCAAGACGAGTGAACAGCAGGCATGAGAAAGACGAATCAAGTCGAGGAGCACAACGACCCAAGGTCGAAACCGGGTAAGAGACAATCCCAAAAAACTAATCACGAAATTTGCAAATTCAAAAATATATATATATTACATTGCAGGCCTGATATAATCAAATAGTTTACAAATGAAACTCGTGATGAGGGTTCAATGAACCACATCAACCACTAACAGACGTGACAGAGAACCGAAGAGTCACGGCCACGGTTGGGAACAAACCAAACCCTCAACCACTACAGCAACCCAATATACAGACGCGAGACTACAGCAAATAGCCGAAGGCCACCAAGGCACCTAAGTTTACAATCCAGCAAGAAGCTACATGCAGACTAAAAGAACACGAAAGCAACTAAATAAAGAGCACAGAACTACCCGGAAATACAAAGCCGTAACCTGTTGCAAGGATCCGTCACCTGTAACGACGGAAAGAAAACAAGTTAGGGTTTGATGGTATGACAAAACCCTGAACCCGAAAATTAACCATAAGCTTAAAAACAAAAGAACGAGATAGCTGGAAGGACGACGAGTAAAGAAGAAGGGAGGATACTATACCTATAGGTGAACGATTCCTCTGTTCATCGAGACAAAACCTGACCACGGAGGGGCCGAGTTTGTTAGTCACAGTTTGAGAAGAGAATAAGTAAATATAGCAGGGAACCAGAAGTTACCTGAACGTCGAGTTGAATGCCGGAGAACCTCAGTTGCAGGCCCATCGACTGTACATTGCCACTGAGCACAATAGAAACCCTCAACACTGAGAAATTACCATAAATTGCAGCGCCGTTGGCCGAGACAATCAATAACACAGAAGGATAACCAGTCGACAGAGTAACCCACGGGAAAAAGCCAACAAGAAAACCAAGAACAGAGTCATAACTTACCAATGAACGCGCGAACCAGATACGCAGGCTGAAATACGGTGTCAAACCACAATATTGAGCAAGAAATCCACAGAAAATCAGCTAAGTATCGTCATGTACAGACAGTTATCACAGAGGCGGAGCCGAGCTCGAAACGAGACCACAGAGCAGTGAAACAGCAGAGCAACAATGACAATGAGCGTGAATTGACAAGGGAAAAGGGCAACCGGGAGAATTAGGGTTTCAGCAAACTCGAGGCGGACAGGTGTTACCGCGAGGACGGACGAAGTACCAGGAGGTAGGTGAATAATCACCCTCGCATTCATTATCGAATCGAACCCAAAATATTAACAATCAACCATAATCAATAGCCAATATCCGAAAGTACCGTGAGAGAGTGAGCTGGCGAGAGGCCGTGTGGACGGGCCACATCAGATATGGCGCCATGTTAATCTTGATGCTTATAATTTAGAATCTTTAAATAAGTTTAAAAGGTTGGGCGATAAAAGTGTAGCATCATTCTTATGAAATCAGCACTTCTGAATATTTTTTGGATTTTGTATTTTCAATGCAATTAAGGATTCAATTCAATATGGGGTAAAGTACACAATTCTATATATATATATTTTATAGGAAGATTAGTTAAAAAATGATATGGAAGAAATATGGTTGGACAATATAATATTGCTATATGTCTATTCTAAGTAAATGGTATACCTACGATATATTTCAAAAAGACTAACTATACTTAATGGAATGAGGATTTATTGATAAGACAAAAATTATAGTCTTTTTGGTATATTCTATCTCTATGTTACAAATGTGATGTCGTATTACTCTAATTTATTTATTTGTAGTGGATGGAAATTAGCTTCTATCTAACTTAACCCATTAAACTAAGATTTTGTAATTTGAGTAAAATATTCTTGATTCTACCTTCTACAATAGAATTATCCAAGCACAAAGACAAGAGAAAATATTTGCAACATATATCTTGACATCTATACTCAAATGTGTCAACAGATAGAATTGTATTTTCTTATAAAAATTGCAAAGTTTTGTTGAGTAAACATTGTTTTGACTTTTGATATATTGTTTCTATTGTTGGGTGATTATATTATAACAATTTTATAAACTCTCAAGATTTAACAAGTCTTTTGTGTGTTATGGTTTTTTTGCCTTTTTCCTTGTAATAAATATATAACTTTTTTTACATAATTATGTTACTGAAAGGTAATTTTTTAATCAAACTTTTATAGGTAAAATGTTAATTTATTATGAGAACATCACTCTTCAAGGAAAAAAAACTAAAGATAACCTTTCTCGATGGAAACATAAATAACCAAAACGTTAAAATAATAAAATAAAAAATAAAAAGTGTGTAATAGATAAAGAAAAATCCAAATTCCAACCCTGCTCCTCCCTCAAGAATATTTTCTAAACTAGACGAAAAGATAAAGCATCCCCTGCTAGATTTTTTTTGGAAAGTTTTTGAAAAGAGAAAGTTGAAAGAGATTAATAAAACTTTTTGTGGCAGCTGCCATTTGGTATGGTTCTACCGTGGTATTTCTCTTCCAAATGTCTCTTTCCAAAAAAAATCTGTCAACTAAGGTTCAAAGAATACTCTTTAGTGAATACTCTTTAGTGAGGAGAAATGGGTAGGAACAGTAGAACAATACCAAATGGCTACTGCTGCAAAAGGTTTTAATAATTTCTCTTTCAAATTGTGGAATTGGTTACAACTGACATAGAGTGATTCCACAAGAGATGTAAAGTGATGTAAGAGTGATTCACCAGATTGAAAACAAAGATTAAAAAAAAAATTCAATTGAACCACTTTTCTTATTTTTGAAGTTTTAATCTATTTTTATTTTTTATTTTTTTTGGTGAGATTTTTTTTATAAGGGGTTGATTTACAATCTCAAAAATAAAGCTTACATCAAAAGGTTGAATATGGGTTTGCAAACTGTGAAGTGCATCTATTTTGCAAAGTTATATTCATATGTTCCATTTTAGTTTGAAAGGATAATTATTTTTTTTATTTCCTCATCATTGTAACCATAAATAACTACCAATTCCCCATATAAAATATTTTTTTTTGTAAAATTATATAAATCAACAGTAATCTAACAATAATAAGAATAAGAAAATGACAAAGCAAGCTAAAAACTACCCATTAAAAATTAACTATTATTTTTTTTTCCATTTCACCTATTTTAAAAATAAAATATAACCCAGACACTACTGATCTAAATATTATTATATACTATAAAATGTTTAAATAATTATTACATTGACATACTTCTTAGATAAACTTGAAAAATATTAGCTTACACCATTGTTTAGATAATTATTGCCTCTTCAATAAACTTGAGAATTATTGACTACCACCACTATACAATTACTTGCGACCTATAATATTTTAATTAAAATAATATTAAAAATCCACATATTGTTAGAGCTTCATTTTGAAATGGAAACAAAACATTGCATTTTATTTATAATTTGAAATTTTTAAATACCACTAATACCACTAAAGTTGTGAGATGATCAATCCAGAATAATCAAGTATAAAGGACTAAAAATAAATGTAGAAACCCTGTTGTTATTATTAAATGTAACTAAATGATATGTAATAAAAAGAAAAATAGTTGTAACTCATAGAGATTGAAATTAAAGAAAAATAGTTGTAAGTCATAGAGATTGAAATTACCGGTGTGACTGTGTCTCCAATATTTCCAATCACGAATATGTGAGTGTATGTTGGGACGGTCGGGGCAGTCGGTTTTCACGCCCCCGACCGGTATCGAATCCTGCAACGGCTGCTCTGCAGCGTATGATGTACTATGTATAGGTCTAAAATTAGACATATACAGCTTTTTCAAGGGGGTTCGCCCTCCCCTAAAAAAAAATAAAAAAATATTTCCAATCACAACTGAAGGTCGCGTTTTCTCTTACACTTTCAAACCGACGAAATTTTGATGATCAAATTGGAAGAGATTCATTGGAAGAGATTCATATCCCTTTCTTGTACACTATTTCTTAGGAATTTGACGGGTGGAGACAATATTTGTCTTATTTGGGATATTATTGCCTATGCATATGGATATATGTTCATTCTTGTTCTTGTTATTCAGAAGATATAAATTCAGATAAGGCAGTTATAAAAGATGTAAATTGATTTGATTTTTCTATTCTTGGTAGATTGGGAGTTAATATTGATTTAGGTTGTTTTAATTCTCCTCTTTAAATAGTTTATATTTGACATGAATACCATGAGTTAATATTATGAGTTGTCATAAACCTTCGGCTCAAAAACCACTAATAACTTGACCAAGTCAAGTTTAGCTTAACTACTTATCAAAAATTAATAAAAATAAAAACAATATCTTTGAATCTTTATTTTAAGATACCATTATTTTTATTTTTATTTATTTTATTTTAACCTAGTTAAATTTTTACATGCAAAGTGATTTGATCTCTCTAGACCCTGGTTGATTGGGAGTGAATATTGATTTTAATTATCCCCTTTAAATAATCTATATTTGACATGAATACCATGGGTCAATACTATAAGTTGTCATAAACCATAGGCTCAAAAACCACTAATAATGGTCAATACTATGAGTTGTCATAAATCTTAGGCTCAAAAACCACTAATAACTTGACCAAGTCAAGTTTACGTTAACTAACAAAAAATTAATAAAAATATAAGTAATATATTTGAATCTTTATTTTAAGATACCGTTATTTTCATTTTTATTTATTTTATTTTAACCTAGTTAAATTTTTACATGACTTGACATTACATTAGAATACAACATCTCTACCATATTCGACACTGTCAACCCAATGAGAAAATTATAAAAACTATGGGTTATCCAATGTTATGTTCCTTTAAACCATCTTTAAGTAATCATATATGTTTTACGAAATACCATGAGCATTTAAACCATCTAGAAGTAATGAACACTAACACAACATTTTTATTTAAACATTACTGGACACAAACACCCTAGCCAACATTTATTAATCAAAATGGTAATGAATGCAATATGTTTTTACCCTATCACCCATGTCTATGAACAAATTAGTAAAAGTGGGGTAATTAAATAGTACTTATAGCTATATGATCATTTACAGTCCAATTTTATATCTATTTCATTGGTACCGTCCCATTTAATGAACATTAACACAACATTTTTATTTAAACATTACTTGACACAAACACCCTAGTCAACATTTATTAATCCAAATGGTCATGAATGCAATATGTTTCTACCCTATCACCCATATCTATGAACAAATTAGTAAAAGTGGAGTAATTAAAATAGTTCTTATAGCTATATGATCATTTATAGTACAACTTTATATCTATTTGATTCCCATTTACTCCTCAGAATTATCTTAACTTCTAATCCACCAAGTCCAAAGAGCATTCATTTAATTGTTAATTATTAATTATAATTATTAATATAATTATTATTTAAATTTAATTTATAAATTATTATATTATATTATTAGTGTAATTTGACCTATTCAAAATGTTGAACATGACATTACATTGCACCTCTATAATACTAGGTTGGAGGGCCTCCAGATCTCTACCCAAAATTACATAGACAATTTTTATTTGTTTTCATTTTACCATGTGAGTGTTCAAGTAATATAGGTTACCCCAAGGATCAAATATATATGAGGAATTTATGACTTAGCTAGAGAGGAAACTCAACAAGGGTGGGGGAGCCTTCTCCTCATTTATCCTTATCCCAAAGGGCCAAATATGTTCCCTAGTGGAATTTGAAATAGGGTGGAAGGGATGAAATATATGTTTTCGACCACTAGGGGACTACACAAATAAATTACTTGTCAATCAGTATTTTTTTTTACAAATATACACCCTTTATACCCTAACAGTGATCAAATTCAAAGTGGGGCTCTTAAAACCTTCCATGATAAATTGTTGATGACATAGCAAGAGTGGAAACTCAACAAGGGTGGTGGATCCTACTCCTCCTCTAGCCTTATCCCAAAAGACCAAAGATGTCCTTAACGACATTTGAAGTAGGGTGGAAGGGATGAAATACATTGCGCCAACAACTAGGAGTCTACATAGACAAATTACTTGTCAACCGATAATTTATTTTACCAATATACACCCTATATACCCTAAGAGTGATCAAATTTGAAGGGAGAATATTAAAACCTTCCATGATAAAAAGTTGAAAAACAAAGTTATGTACCCACTTGAAATAAAACAATGGACACCTAATCATTTAAAAATAGTTCAAATTTCAATACGAAGTAATAATAAGCATACTTTATATTTTCAAATAAGTTTTTTAATGTGTTAGATATTTTTTCTAACCATTCAACCATGGTTTCCCTGAAGAATTTTCAAGTGTTAAAAATGGGAACACAAATTTTTAGTCAATAACAAAAAAAAAAACTATTGTGAACAAACTTATAGGAGACATGTAATCTACTTATTCATATGATGAGTTGCCATTGCATAGTATATTAATATTTTGTGCATATATTACCCTTGCTTAACCTAAGAATCATGTTCATTTTAGATATCAAAGAATATATCCATCTTATATTGGAAATCAAATCACTACATAGAGGGGAGAGTGGGGCGGGGTAGGTGGTGAATTAGTAGTGATATCATTTATAAAATTTTAAAAACTTTTTGCAAAAACACTAAATGTTTAGTAACCCAACATAAAAAAATAAATCTCAATATGTAAACTCATCATAAAACTAAAGCATAAACACTATAACAGGCATTAAGAGAATCATGCACAAGAAGACACAAAGATTTCGATTGAAATCCTCAAAGGGAGAAAAACCACGTTGTTGCTATTAGGGTTTGGAGATTTTTGTGGTGAGGATTTTGATGGTTTTGAGATCTCGGATCATCCACAATATTCATTTCTGAGTTTTGACATTTTGATTCAATACCATGACTCATCATCAGGTTTTTTCCCTGACGATGAGTTTTTTCTATCACCTTGCTTTGAATCTTCTACTATGAGTTACACAAATACATTACATAGATTAGTTGTCCAATAGTAACTGGGAGACACAACTCCTACAACTTGTTTCCCATCACTAGCTAGAAGGCACGAACCTCCTCTAAATTGTTTGCTAGCCACTACTAGCAAGAATCCATACTCCTATTTTGGAAAGCCACCACTTGCCGGATGTCCCAACCTCCTGAACCTCTATGTAGACCTTGTTTCAAAATTTTCAGTCAAGGCCCAATATGACCTGCTCAACATGCAAACTAAAACAACAACTCAAATATGCAACTCAATCTTTGAAACATTGTTCATCAATGTTACAAGAGTTGTCATTAAGGTTATATGTTTTCCTTGATGTCAATATACATTGTTTTCATATGAACCCCACAAGATTCACAAGAATAGTACTGCTGCAGGTCTCTATGGAGTATGGCATTACAATTAATCACAATTACTCTTGGTTATGTTGGCATTATGATGCATGTGTTATACTTGATGGAAACCCACTTGTAGCATAACAACTCACTTGTATATGGTAACTACATGAATCTACAACAGAGATATTAGACGTGACAGAATGCATGGCAATTGTGTTTACAGATGTGACAAAATGTAGGGCAGTTCAAAGGAATCAGTTCAGAAGTAATGTACAATGGAAAATGACATTATAATAGGTCTATTCAGAGGGAACAAAGTAATGGTACAAAAGAATAGGATGAAGTAACAAAGGACTACAGATCAGAATCAAGTAGTTCAAAAAAATGACATTTTCAGGGATGTTAAGTTGTATATGTGAGTTCACTGTACAAAAAGAGCGTATACATGCGGGTTCACTGTACAAAAAGAACGTATACTTATGCATGCACTTTCACAAGATGAAAAGTGTGTATGGGTTGGAAAACCAGGGAAATTCAAGATTGAAGAATAACAAGGGTTAATACCATGGTATTAGCCCACAATATTGAGTGGAGTAACAGTTATTTGATCTCGTCTAAGAATACCACAGGTTCTAAGTGTTGTTTTGGTCCGAGGTATTGAGAAAGGCTAAAACTATATAAGGAGGAGAAGATAAAAGGGCTAAGAGCACAAGTAGCGAATATCTTATGAAGTGTTAAATCAAAAGAAAATATGCATGTTATGGGTTTCTGATGCTTTGCTTGATCTAGACTAAGTATGCACTTGAGTGTTTGATGATGGATGAGATCTAATGATGGATTAGGATCATAATGACTTATCATTATGTGATCTGATAATGGATAGGATAGATCTGAGTGCTAACTATTGTTTTGTTCTTTATATGTTATAACATGGGTATTATCTAAAGTCTGGAATAGTTGTGAAGTTATAAGTTTTTATTTGCAGATATATATGTTGGTTCGCCTATTGAAGGCGCATATACACATTAGTTCGACACTTCCAAGTAGCGCATGTAGAAGAAAAGCTTGTTTAGGGATCACTGATCTATCTAATCAGTGTTGTTGTTTTAGTGTTGTTTGTCAATGATGTCTTCATTAGATCTTAAAGTAAAATTGATTGTATACATATTATCTCCCTACTATCATACCTCTTAGGCTATGAAAGTGATCAATTTGTTGATGAATCCATCCTCAGATTCTTTTCTGTTTTTAGTAAGGAATATCAACCTACATTCATGTACAATTATAGCCAGTTCTTGGCTGATAGTATACATGAACAGTTCATGAACTTTACCACACAAGGAGTATTTAGGTATAGTTCAATCATTATTCATTTTCTTTTGTTTCAGCAAGGAGATTCATTACCCATTTAGCTCAACAAGCAAGATGAACAAGGAGTGGATCAATCAGTGATTCATAGGACATAATTGGTCAAAGCAGCATCATAAAAGTTTTCATTTTATGAGTTCATTGATTCTTTTGTTCATCTAGTTATTTAGTTATTCAACAGCTAGATAGAGCCCAAAATTGGAGAAGAAATCAAGAAAATCCTACATCTATCTGAACAAACCAAGACTGGTGACTGGTATATATACTAGAATTACACTGAAATTAGGATATATGGCAGTGAATTGGCTCCATACAAATTGCCTAAATATGTGCCAATGAGGATATTCTCGCTGGAATACATTAGGCAGATGATAAATATGGATGAAGTTCACTTTGTCTCTGGTAAGAAAAAGTCACAGTTTAAGCTCAAAGCAAAGGTAGGATCATTGATTTGTCATACTAGGTCTGCAGGCACAGAGGCAGATAGATTATTAAAGAACATGAACCTTCAGCCAAGTTTCACCTGGTCATATGATCCTTTTGGGATCATTTCTGCATTAAGATTTCAATTGAAGGCAACACCTTACAATCACACTCCAAGGCTAGAATTAGAAAAGTTTATGAACCAGGAGCAGTGGTATGAAGGGACACTCCCGGATGCAGATGAATAGGTTGTAACTACTCCACAAGTGAACACTCTAGTCACCCAAAATACTCAACACAAAAGAACCAAAGAAGAAACTCTATCAATTACAAAGTTTATCAAAGACTATTCTATACTGCAGAAGAAATTGAACATTGGATTAACAAAGTCATCATGGAGAAGGCAACTAGAATTAATTGATCTTAGGGATATAGAGGATACTTCATCAACAGGGACCACTAATCCCAAAAATTCTTCTTCTTCAACTCCTTTTTTAGCAGAACCTATGGAGATAATTCATTCTAATGAGACTATCTCTACATGAGATAGTAATATCTTCTCCAAATTTTTTGAAATTAAGAAAAATAATGAAATTCTTAAGTCAAACATGTACAATCAGTTTTGGAAGCAAACATCCACCTCTCAGCACAGGCTTCTCTCTTCCTTCGACTATGAAAGAGGAAGAATGCAAATGGCTTTCTTGCAGGCTCAGATTACATTTCCCAAGTCTACAACAGACTACAAGAAGACTATATTTTCATTCGATGTAAATCAAATACATCCTATTGACCATATGCACAGGAAATTAGAAGAGATGTTATTCTCAACTATGACTACAACTGCCATGTCTCTCTCTAAGCTTGGAACTACCTTGTCAAATGTATAGTCACAGCTTAAGATTGATAAACTTTCATCTTTAGCTAAAGATAACAAGTTAAAATCTTTAGAAGAGCTCATTGTTAAAATTGGGTATGATCCCCAATATTGTAAAGAAGTTGAAAAAATGCTTAAGAAAAAGGATGCAGATATAGTAGCCTTGAAGAAACAGTTGAAATTGCCTTCAACTGAGGATCCACAAACCAGGGAAATGGCAAAGAATGAACAAAACAGAGAGGGGATGTTGAAGCTCATCATAGAGCAAAACATGCAAATTAAAAGCATGGAAGAACAAATAGAACAATTGCTTAAGGAAAAAGATGAACACAACTTGTTGTAATTCCAGTAACAACAGTTCCCATAGCAAGTATAGAGCCAAGATCATCTTCCACTCATTTTGACTCAACATCAACAACAATTGAAACAACAAAAATATCACAGGAATTGCAAGCACAAAAGAAACAGGATGAAAAACTACTCCATAAGTTCCAAACTCTAGAGTCACAGAAGATCAAACATGATACATTATATGTGGAGGAGATGCAGAAGTCACATAAGCTAGAACTTAGGATTAAACAATTAGAGAGTGAGTCTCTAATGGCAGACACTTTGGCCCAAGCCAAAGAGGACATCTGGGCAGACATCAGCCACTCAATAACAGAAGTATGGCCATCCATACAAATCATTTTTGAGCAGCAGGAGTTAATTTCCAAATGCAAGACAAAAATTGATAAGCAGAGGGCAGCATTGAAGACAAAGCCTAAGGAAGCAGTAAGAATAATCAAAGTGTTGAACTCCTTGAAACAATTGAGTAAAAATTGAGTAGCTTTTTGATCCTAACAAGAAGACAACACAACAGCTTTTGGAAGGCCAATCATCAACAATTCCTTGCCTAATAGGGACACATCATCCAACAGTTCACTTTTCCTATTTTTCATCAAGTTATTTTTGTAATCAGTTTAGGATATTTTGTTTAGTATCTAAACTAGTATAAATAACTCTCTTGTACTAGTTATTAAAGGTTGCACCCTTGCATAAGCACTTTGTAAGAATTCAATGTACACAACTTTTCTAGATCACTAATGATAAAGCAGAGGATTTTGAATTTCATTCCATACAGTTTCGTTTCTCTTGTAAGTTTTTCTAGTGTATCTTTCATTCTGTATTCTACATATGCTTGAGTTTTATAAAGATAACCAGGTAAGTGTAACTGTGTTTCAGTTATTCTTAAAATTCCTTCTGAAGTTATAATCATTAAAGAGAATGGATTATTGAACTATCTGTTTAAGTATCTCCCTCTAAATAATTCAATTGTTAGTATCTTTATAATGTTAAGTTTATTTTGTTTAAACTTTCAAACATTGGTTGAAGGTTTTCCTACTTGTGCTTATTTAATTTTCTATCTGAAAACTAAAGTAATCATATCCTCTTTCTATTTCTACTTAACATCAACAAAAACTTAAATCATTGTGTGGAATTAAATAGCATCCCTCTGTTTACTGGTTAGTATTATCCAAAATGTTAAACATCATTGTTATAATTTGTTTCATACATTGGTCCTCCAATTAAATCAAAACCAACAAAATACCATAGATGCTCTGGCATAATAATTTATCAATATTATCCCAGAGGTACAACACAGCTAAAAGATTTTGCACTTCATCCTTTTGCAGCTCAGACTTGCAATTTCAGCCTCCTTCTGCGGCACTAGAAACCCTATATCTTCGCACATGTGAGAGAGATAGAGCCCAAAAACAATAAACTTTGTGCTTCTTCCTTCCGTAATGGTCCAGGTGGATGTTGGTGGCCACCCACCTATCCCACTTGGACCCCCACAACTGTCTCTTTTAGTTTTTCAGTTTCCTTATTTGTAGTACAATTTACTATTTTTAGAAATTTTTTGGGTCTTGAACTTCCAGAGCCGTTTTGAGTCCCTAAACAACATTTTTTGGGAAAACTGGGAGAAACATCAGTCCAAGGACATTTTTCTCTTCCCAAAGTCGTAGTCCTTGGATAGATATTTTTAACGAGCTATTGTGCACGTCAAACGGAGATCGTATGCCAAAGTTACAACCCCAAGAAGTTGATGTACCAATTTACCCAAACAGGGCCCACAGTTTGGCATTTCATCTCCTAGGGTTAGGTTTTTGGATGTTTAGGGTTTTCCATTGTTTCTCAACAATAAATAGGCCTCTGAGCCTCATTGTAACATAGTTCAAAGGCATGTAGCCGCCACATCTCTTCTCAGAGATAAGCTACATCGCCCTAGCTAGTTTATTTCCATTTCTATTTGTAAGCATATTTATGTATTTTACATTAATGAAATGAAGTATTATTTCTGATGCATCTCTGTATTTATGGTTATATCTGTAATTTGTTGTGTTCCTATTTAAATCCAGATCAGTTGTATCAGATCGGTCTGCTCTTTCTCTGTTTTTCTTTGCATGTCCCCAACGAGGTCGAGATATATGGAGTTAGGGCTTGAATTGGTCGAACCCTTGCAAGACCAGCCTTGCAAATCCCAACGGCCTCTGATGGCGGATGAAAATAAAGACGAGGGGGTAGGAGATCCTATCAAAAACTTGCTCGAAGAAGCCCTCAAGTGACAAAGGAACACGATGATGAAAAACTTTGGCCAGATCCTTCAGCGTCTACCCAGGGGCGGCACATCGGCTTCCAATAGCTACTTGAGAAATGCCACACCCTTTAAGGTATAAGTTAAATTTGAAATACCCATATTCGAGGGTCAGATAGATGCAGAGGCCATAGATAAATGGTTAAATCTACTAGAAGGGTATTTTTTTGTTCATGATTTTTCTAGTCGGGAAAAGATTATTTTCGCTCTTCTCAAAGAAGCCCTCCACGTCAAGGACTGGTGGGAAACCTACTGCGAGTAGAAGGATGAAAGTACGGGCTCACTATTTTCATTTGCACCCACTTGGAATTCATTCTGGGATGCCATCAAGGAGCAGTATTGCCCTATCAAAAGCTACGAGGAAAAATACATAAAGTGGACCACATTGCGGCAGGGAAGGTACCAAGACGTGCCAGAGTTCACAAACATTTTTCATACCCTTTGCACACAGTTGGGTATCAAGGACTCTGAGCTACATTTGGTACTCAAATACCTTGGTTTCCTACACAGATAAATTCAGGATGAGATGGAGTTCTTGAACATCTCCTCACTCAGCACAGCATATCGATACACTGTCAAAATCGAGTGGAAGTTTAAACTAAAGAAGCGAAACTTTGGATTTGTGAATCTGAAGCAAGGGAAAGGCTTCCCCAAATTGCAGAACCAAGGACAAAGCTAAGATGGGGCAACCTAAGACAACCCATCGAAGCCACAAGAAAAGAACAACACCATGAAGTTGAAGAAGGACACAGGAAAGTGGTGTGAGTTCCATAAGAGACCCACTCACAACACAAGTGAGTGTCGGACCAAGCAGTTGTTGGTGGCCGAGTTGAAGGCTTTAGAATCAGATGCATGTTTCGACGCTGAGTCAAAACTCAACAAGGGGAATGGAAAAGGGAAGTAGATCATTGATGCGGAGCCCAATGCCATTGTTGCCACTACCAAAATCCAGAAGAATGAGCTCGAAGATCTAGAGGAGGGGGAGTGTCTTTTCCACTCACAGATATGGGTGAAGGGTTCGCCGCTGCAATTCATTATCGATAGTGGTAGCCAAAGGAAACTCATTTCAGCAGAGGTCATGAAGTAGTTGGGCCTACTGACTACACCACACCCACAATTATACAGTATCAGGTGGCTTCACCAAGGATGAGATCTCTGAGTCTACCAGCTGTTAGGTAAACTTGACTCAGGATAGAGTCAAAGTTGACCAGGTTAAACAGTGATGGTTTTGGGGCACATGGTATTGTGCACCCATAGTATTCTGCCTATGGTATTATATGTAATGGAGCTTATAAAAGGCTAGAAGGACTTCATTGTAATGCAAGACCTAGAGGTGAGCGGTGAAGGCTCACTTGGTGGGATTGGCCAGGGTTTTGGCCAATGCTAATGAGATCTTATTAGGTTGGGTTTTTCCTCAGATTTGGGGTTTTCTGGGCTAAATATTTGTGTTTATGTATTTGTGGTTGTTGTTGGTTATTTCTTATATTTATTCCTCTCAGTAATTATTTATGTTATGCAGTAAATTTCTTAACAACTGGTATCAGAGCTAGATATTGGCTTCAAAGGGATTCTTTGATGTCAGGGGTTTATAGTGCCTGATGAGATCAATGCAGCCTTTTTACAGATCGGGGTCTGGAAAATAATGGTGGAAAGAATAAAATTGTTCATGCAGCGTCGAAAATTGTTCATTTTCTGCTATGTGAGGCCACCGGTGCTAGAATCTACGAGGTTCTCGTCGGCTCGCAGTTGGAGCGGTTTGATAGAAGTTTTTGAGCAAATCAAATTAAGAGAGGATGGATCAGAATTATAGCAGCGATAAACAAAAAAATAATGAAGTCAAAATTATTGCATGTAAATGGGCATACTACTGTAAGACCTAGTAAGGCATGTGTACCCCTCGATGATCATCGATAAAGTCTGGGTTAGACCTAGGTGATAGGGGGGATATCGGGTTAACAGTACCCCGGGTAAAAACTTGGAGGGGGGTAAGAGCTAGAGTGAGCGAGATTGTCTCACTTAGAAGGTTTGGCTGGAGTTAGTCAAGGAACCCCAAGTCAAGTTTAAGGGGTGAATTGTTAGGTAAACTTGACTCAAGATAGAGTCAAAGTTGACCAGGTTAAACAGTGATTGTTTTGGGGCACATGGTACTGTGCACCCATAGTATTCTGCCTGTGGTATTATATGTAATGGAGCTTATAAAATGTTGGAAGGACTTCATTGTAATGCAAGACCTGGAGGTGAGCGGTGAAGGCTCACTTGGTGGGATTGGCCAGGGTTTTGGCCAATGCTAATGAGATCTTATTAGGTTGGGTTTTCCCCCAGATTTGGGGTTTTCCTAGATAAATAGTTGTGTTTATGTGTTTATGGTTGTTGCTGGTTATTTCTTATATTTATTCCTCTCAGTAATTATTTATGCTATGCAGCAAATTTCTTAAAACCAGCAATGTCGTCTTCCCTACAACATCAAGCCCTTCACAGATGAGGTATTGTGTGATGTTGCACCTCTGGATGTTTGTGATGTATTATTAGGCCAATCATACTTGTGGAGGCGACATGATGTGTATGAGTCAAGGTCTCGTTCTGTTATTATTTCTTTGGGTAATTCATTATACAGGATAATGGAGGTAGCCCCACCTACTGCCACCTCTTTAATCACTACTAAGAAATGCAGCAAGCTCATCTCCCAGACAAGGAAATTCATTTTTTGTCTGGTTCGCTCCCAAAGTAAGGGGAAGATTGTCGCCACATCCATGACCCCCACAAAGGGCTCCTCCACACAACAACAGTAGTAGAGGAATAAGGTCATCTTCTCCTCACCCACAGGGGTATTGTTGCACTATCAGGACAAGCATTTGGTTGATCTGACTTCCATAGCACCTCTACCCAACGGGTTGATCTATCGCCATTCATTCTGGTATATTCCAAGTACAGGTAGTGACATGATCAACATCGGGTGCCACACAAGTTTCAAGTGGGCAATAAAATCTGGTTACATCTATAGAAAGAACGCCTTACAAAAGCCCATCAGAAGCTTAGACCACTCCGACATGGTCCTTACACCAGTACCAATGTTGTGGGAAACAATGCTTTGGATCACATCATTCTCCCATTCCTTCGCTTGCACCAAGTGTTCAATGTGGACTACCCTCGACCATGCTTCCCACCATTACTAGACACATTAGAGGTTGCATAATAGCTCACCAGGGACCAAGTTCAGCAGAAGTTTCCTCATCTCATGGAGGAACTCAATGCAATGGGGACCATTGCTTCCTAAGGGGGGAGGAATGATCCAGGTGGATGTTGGTGGCCACCCACCTATCCCACTTGGACCCCCACAATTGTCTCTTTCAACTTTTTAGTTTCCTTATTTGTAGCACAATTTACTATTTTTAGCGGTTTTTCGGGCCCTAAACTTCTAGAGCTGTTTTGAGGCCCTAAACGACGTTTTTTGGGAAAACTAGGAGCAACATGGGTGCATGGATTGGTGTTGCTCTCCCAAAATCGTAGTCCTTGGATAGATCTTTCTAACGAGATATTGTGCGCGTCAAACATAGATCATATGCCAAAGTTACGATCCCAGGAAGTTGATGTACCAATTCACCCAAATGGGGCCCACAGTTTGGCGCTTCATCTCCTAGGGTTAGGTTTTTGGATGTTTAGGGTTTTCCATTGTTTCTCAACAATAAATAGGCCTCCGAGCCTCATTGTAACACAGTTCAGAGGCATATAGCCGCCACATATCTTCTCATAGATAAGCTACCATCGCCCTAGATGGTTTATTTCCATTTCTGTTTGTAAGCATATTTCATTATTTTACATTAATAAAATGAAGTATTATTTTTGCTGCATCTTTGTATTTATGGCTATATCTGTAATTTGTTGTGTTCATATTTAAATCTGGATCATCCAAGACCTTTGCTCTTTTTTTCTGCTTCTCCCAGCTTCATATCGAAGTCTTTCTTGTAGATCAAACTAGTGTAGTGAGTGAGTCCAAATGAGGTCAAACAACTTCCTTTTATAGCCTTCTCAAGGGATCAAATTCCCTCCTTTAGGCCGGCTTGATGATCCCAAGTCTGACTTGTACTTTAAGAGCCTCTAGGACTTTCTAGAGTAAAAAATAATACTTTTTACAAACATATTTTTTCTTGGAAGGATCTTATAAACATGATGTTGACTTCTTTCACTTGAGACAATAAATCCTAAGACCTAAAAAACCCTAGAAGTATGAAGAACATGTTTTCACCTAAAAGGCCATCAATAATGAGCATGAAACCCATGCTTTTAATAACAAATAACTTTTACTTTATTTTCTTATTTGTTACATAGGATACATATTGAAATTAGTACAACAATTATGAAGACCGAACTAGTTACATCTTCAACATGATGAATCATAATCTAAGGGACATTGTTAAAGAAGAGTTGCATAAATTGTTAAATGTGAATTTTATTTATCCAATCTCAGATAGCCATTGGGTTTCACCCTTTATCATTGCTCCTAATAAAACTGGTAAGTGGAGAGTATGCATAGATTATCGATAATTAATAAAGAAACTCTAAAAGATCATTTCCCATTACCTTTCATTGGTCTAATATTAGATACATTAGCAAGAAAGAAACTTTTACAACTTTTACATGTCCATGAGGTACATATTCTTATAGAGCACTTCCCTTTGGTTTATGTAATACACTTGCTCCATTTCAAAGAGTAGTATTAGGTATCTTTTTGTAACTTTATCTTGTTGAAATTTGTTTGAAAGCTAGAATTTCAGATCATGATAATTACTTGTGATTGTTTTTATATGTTTTCCATTTAGCTTTTACTTCATTCATTAGATCATCAAGCAATTATACAAGTACAATGCACAAAAAAATATAAGAGACACCATAAATTAGGCCAGAGGCTAGGGCAAAACACACAAGGGAAAAAGCCAAAAATCCTTTCCTTTCAGTGTTGATAGTTTAGTGGAGAAATATGCATTAATTGATTCCACTGATTTGCTTCAAGTTGATAGAACAATTTTACAATTTCAATTCATGGTTATGCTTCATCATCTCACTGTTTCTCCCAATATCGATAAAACCATCAACTTCCATGATTTCATACAAACTACAGTACTTGATATCACTTCACATTATTCCTACTAGCCAAACTATGCATCCATAAGTTCTTCTCATTTTATAGCATTTTTTCAACATGATTTTAGCAACTCAACTGAATTTTGGTTGGAAAATTTATTGATGAAGAAATATTTGTTATGTAATGATTTTTATGATAGAAACAAAACTTGGTTGGAGGAATCCTTTCAAGCAAAGTTTCCTATAAATAATAATGTTGTTATATTGTTCTTAATGTGTGGAGTTATAAGAAATGTGATTTTTCCATTCCCTCTTACTAGACTAATTCCTCTTTTATTTCTAATTTCAAATATACATATGATTGCAGATTCGAAGTTACTTGGATGGCTACGTTCGCATTATGATTTTACTCAATTCATTTTAAACCAATATATCATAGAATACGTTTAGGAGTAGATTGATTAGTTTTTTTTAATAAATTATTTTGACATATTTATATTTCAATATATTTTTATGTGAGGATGAACTATCTTGTTAAGTTTTCATAATAAATTTAGAATATATGAAAAGGAGAAGATGAATCGAATAAGGATTTTGTATAGATTAGTCATGGATTTCCTTTAATTTTACCTTACTCGACCTATTGAACATTTTCTGCATCATAATTATCTTTCATGCAAAAATCTTAGACCAATTGTTTGTTTAGATCCATCTAGAAAGACAAATTGTGAGAACTAATCCATGTTGATGATGAAACACTTTAGATCCAACTAATGGGTAGGTCAGGCTTTGATCATTCAATTTTACCTATAGGATCAGAGGAAAAACAATAGGAGTAGTCTGTACCTAAAGAACTAAGTAAGATCTCACCCTTTGAAAAATTGATAATTACTTGGGAAAATTTTAAGGGAAAATCATTCTTTTGTAATCAACATTGTTATTTAGAATAACCTTATTTTGTTTTAACTAAAGAATGATTAGAAGAAATTGTTGAAGTTGCACCAAGGGACCTCTCAGATGACTGCCTCTTCAATATGTTTCATGAACCTTCTTATTCTAGAAATTTTATGATACACCTTTATACTTTTCAACTACTTGCAAAAAACAATCTTGACATAGATGTTCTCTTCACTTCCAATGTATTAAAAGGGTAGAAGGGAAACAATATTTAGTTAAATAAAAGAGGTTGTTCCATATGTACATGATATCAAACATGTTTTTATCTTGTTTAGGAGAAAGTATAAATAATTTTAATAGGGTCAATGATAGTTATATTTCCTAGATAAAGGATTTTGAATAATGCATTAACAATTAATAATGATTTAGGATTTTCAATTAAAAAAAAAAAAAAAAAACCTCATCATTCCATGATTTCCATTATCACTTATATCTTGATGTGTTGTATGCCTCTCATGTGTAGATAATTATATTTAATGTTATTATTAGAAGCTAATTATTAGTGATATGCAGTAAGACAATAAGAAAGATGAAGTGACTCCCAATAATTTGTGGTATCACTTGCAAAATAATAAGGAACATTGGTGTGATGTCAACTCCTTTTTCCTTATTCATAACCAAACGACATTCTTGGTAGCATGAAATGATGTATCATCACCAAGATGCTTTAAGGGAGGTTTACTTTAACTTTCATATCTCTTATTTATTTATCATCTTGCTCATGATTACGTTCATTAAATATTTATGTTTAAGTCCTTGTTGAAATTTGGGCAGCTATGGGACGAATTTCCCATGAGAAGCATAATTTTCCCAAAAGAAAATTTCAAAGAAATATTATTTAATGTGACACAAAATTTGAGCAAGTAATTATTAAAGAAACATATATTTAAATTTGAATTTATGGTTCCCTCTAATTCATGTTGGATCCTAAAAGTTTCATGTCAGCTAGCCCCACTAGTCATGACCCTTCATGAAGGATCAACTATATATTGGCACTAATTCTTCCGCATTTTACAAAGCAAGAATTTGAATTTCTTTGTGATTTGTTGATCTTTGTTTGTGTCTCATTTCGTATCTTTGTGCCAAGTAATTAAGGACTCGGGTTCTTACCTTGTCAAGGCTCACATTCCTTTGTGATATGATTCATATAATTTGGGGCATATGATATAATTGACTCACATATTCTTTGTTTAGCACATGCTATACTCTTATCTTTGTGGCTCAGTTAGATTACAGTGGAATCTTTGTATCATCGTTACCTATGGCATCAAATAGTGGCTCAATGACCTTTTGAGGCACGCTATACTTCGCAGTGGCATATTTTTTTCAAAGGATCATATGAATTCGGTGGCTTAGCCTCATAAGTTCGCATTCATTGCAGATGTTTCGTATGACTTCCATGGTATACATCCTATAGCCCGCATTCTCCAATTTATAACATGCACCATATATGCAAACGCTCATATATATATATATATATATATAATATATATATATATATAATATAATATATATATATAATATATATATATACATATATATATATATATTATATACATAATATAATATAATATATATATACATATACACACATATACATATATACATACACACACACACACACACACACACACACTTTGTTCAGGCTCGCACATCCTTATCTGTGTCTCGCATTTTCTCTATGCTCGTATTATAGTGACTTGTGGCTCTCATTACAGTGACTTGGACTTAGGCTTGCATTTCATTGTGGCTCATGTGGTTCGATTATAGTATAGTGGCTATCATTTATCATGTGGCTTGCATTCTACTATGTATGCATATAGCAATATTATTATGGTTTTTCAACAATGGATCAAATTACTTTTGTAATTCCCTTTAATACTAAGATATGACAGAAAACTATTATGACAATGACAATAATCTTATGACAATAGCCCTAGATATGGCGGTAATTTATTGTTAAAATAATGCAATGATCTATGTAATAGTGATATAGTGGCCGATGTAATTGTGAGACAGTGTTGGTAGTAATTCAATGATCTTTGTGACATTGAAATAATGAACTTGTTGTATACACTTGATGGCGTGACAATGTTAGATAAGCAATAACCTCCACATTATAGTTACCTTGATATAGCAATGATATATTCAATAGAGGAAACAAACCAAATAGACCTAACCAGATAGGGTTTTTTTGATTAGTGAGATTTGGACAATATCTCTTATGATACATTGTGGTAGTGACCTTACATGATGACAATTATGACACTTGATGTATGGCCTATAATGTATGATGACAATGATGTATATGTTTATTAAAGACATATGACATGTGACAATGATTTTTGTTATGATACTTTATGACAGTGATGATTACAATAGGTAGGGATATGGCAACAACTCTATAGCGATCAGATCATTCAGTTCACAAACGTAGTTGTGAATTGACTTGGGTTGGCCCTAGGAGGTTTGATGTGATTGACCTCATTCTCACTGTACTTTGTGTCTCGACTGAACAATTGATGAATATATAATAGAAGAAGAATCTGGTTGGTTTTTCCTCTTGTGATGTTTCTCCCTTGTCTTTGACCTAAATCTTGGTGTCTCTATTGTGCATGCTTTTCTTCTGATGTTATTTTTTGTTCCACTATTTTTTTAATGCAATTGTTTTCTTTACTTAATTGCTAATGATATTATGATGTTATGGGTTGAATGTAATGTGAAATTGATGAAAGGATTTATAAATGCAATTATCTATAGTGGAGAACAATCTAGCCTTAAAATTAACATGGTATTAGTTGAGCTGAAGAAAGTTCATTGAAATCACCCCCATGAAGACACCTATGATGAAGTTCATGATCAAAGAATAGTGAAAGGGATGAAGATGACAAAGACCTAAAAGAATTCTAAGGTTTGAAGGAAACCCTTGTTCTTACAATAGAGGTTAGGGTTTGTGAGAAACCCTCCGAATGGCCTTGAATATGGTAAAGGCCTATAACAATGGAACCCTGGTGTAAAAATTCTAATGATATGATCAATGAGAAGCCATGTTAGATTCAGAGAAACCCTAGGAAGTCAGTGGTTATTGTATATAATGATGGTTGCACTTGGCTACCGACAAAAGAGATAAAGGATACAAGTGGTACTCATGAGGATGCATTTCTTCTAAAGATGATATCGACATATGGTTGATGGTACCTAGTACAAGATTAAGAGAGAGTTGATAGCTTCCTCCAATATTCTTTAAAGATAAGTACTTTCAAGACTTATGCCATTTTTTTCTCTGGTTTAGAATTGTCATTTGTCTCTTCTTCTTGCATGAATATTAGAATGTTTCTAACTTCTTGGATGAGGATTTGTTTAAGGAAAGTAGATCCTTCTGAAGGATCATCATGATGTAAAGTATTGAGTTAGCTCTCAAAGGTAGCCGGTGCAAAAAGATTAAACTCCAAGAGGGAGTTGATGCAGGATAATGAAGAAGGCACTCTCATATCTAGGAAAGAAAGTCAATCCTACTTCATTATCATATACACTTTCATTATGTTTATGTACTTTTCTATTATGGCTTTTGTTGTTGTTTTAGGATCTACATGTACATCTGATGAATATGAGAAAAGAGTCCTCTATATCAATATTGACAAGGATGTAGAGATATCCCTCGATTGAAATGGAAATGGAAAAGAGCCTAGACCTCAAAAGAAGGATTGCAGTTTCTTTATTTGACATCTATGACTATGACTAAAGAGGCTTTCTATTCAAAGGGATTAGACTATCAAGATGAATGTAATAGTCTAATGAGATGATGAAATATTTATGTCCCTCATACAAGGACCAATCTAGATGACAAGACGCAACAGTTTCAGATGCTTCCACAATATCAAGCTCAACAGTAATAAGAAAGATACTCTTAGAGGGAGAGGCTTGTGATAATATTAGAGAACCTATTGCAAAATGCACCATTATCATATGTATGTGAAGTTGGCTTCCTCCATGATGTATATATGGAAGAAGCGTACTTAAAGCTACCTCAAGGCTTTGAGGCACATAAAATAAGATTCATGATTACAAATTGAAGAAAGTCCCATAAGGAATCAAGTTAGTCCTCTAGACCTAGCATGCTTAGACTGATGGACATCTAATGTTGTTAAATTTTGGTATGTTCTATGCTTAAGAGAAATTTACTTCAATTTTCTTATGAGTTCAATATCAATATCCAAATTAGCAATCACATCAACATAATAGAAAAATGCAGATAGAACATAAACATAAACAATAGAAGACAAGCCAAGACAAGAGGACACAAGATGTGGCACCAGCCAAGGACAAACCCCAATGTGGGGAAACCCTAGATCAAAATATTCTTATATTCTTCAATAGTTCAGCAGAGAGAGGGATAGTACAAATATACAAAATTGATATTTATGAAAGTAGTAGAAAGTCCATCATTATGCTAATGTGGATTGTTCAAAGATGCAACCCTAAATTCTCTTGATAGTCTGCAACCGATCACTAAGAATGTTGAAGCATACCCTTTTAGGAGATCATCAATCTACTAAGAAGCCTTCCACATAATACAGCTACAACATTCCTCTGATTGCTTGTTTCTCCTACAATTTTGGTTAGGGCACAATAGGCAGCCATTAACCTTCCACGTTGTCAGAAAACTAGTGTCCTAAGGAGTCCTACAAGTTGCCCATCAAACTGTCTCGACACATACAAGATACACTCCAAAATGTGTGCACTAGCTCACTGTTCTAGGGTAATTAGGCGGCTACAATTCTAGATTGGTTAGGGCACCCAACCACAGTCCCTAACAACCCTTAAACTAACCCAAAATTCCTTCCTCTTGTTGTAGCTATCCTTCAATAGGATGTTTCCCTCCATGTTGTTCATTTAGGGCAGTTCAAGCCCAGTGCGTGGACTTGTCACCCTAAAACAATTTTTTCACCCTCCAACAAACCCTCCTTTCCTCTGCCTCCAATAACCTTGGCCCTCCAACCAGTCACTTTGTCCTCTAGACAAATCCCTGAAATAACCTTCAAATGTCCTCGTTGTCTAGTCTTCTCCTTGTTGCGGCTAGGGCTTCCTTTTGTTGCAATTAAGGGATTCTTCTTCCTTTCCTCTTGTCGTGGATATGGCCTATCCTTGCTGGGGAATTAGGGCCTCATTTTAGACAGTGAATTAGGGCCTCTTGGCTACAGATAGATGACCTTAGATTAGGTCTCTCTAGGCTGCGGCTAGATCCTTCTTTTGTTGAGTGTAGGGTCTCCTTGTTGATGTGGATGAGAGCCTCCTCTGTTGCATATAAGGGCTCCTTAGATATAAGGCCAGATCCCCTTTAAGGTTGCGGCTAGGGCTTCTTCATGATGGTGGCTTGATCTCCTTTAGGACATCAGCTAGGGCACCTTCTTCAACTGTGGCTAGGGCTTCTCTTCTTGACCTCTCCTTCCACCAAACCGAAAAAAGTGGAGAGAGATCATGAGACATGTGTGTAACAAATGACTAGAGGTCACCTCTATTTATAATGCAACGTTGAGGTTGAGTTGGGGCTATTTGCTTGTTGCTCAACCTTGACAAATTGTCAAATAACACAAATAAATTCATATCTCCATAAATACATGTCGGAATCAGATGATCTTTAGATCAATCCCACACCTCTTGGAGAGAGGAATCCAAGAAAAATATCAGTTGCCATAAATAAGATGACCTGCATGGAGTTTGGCCCTAGTTTCCAATTTTAACACTTCCTCTCAACTAGGGAGAACTCTATCTGCTAATCAATCTTCCAGTCCATACTATCTCTGCCATTAATGCAGTGCCCTGCACTACTCTGCTTTGCTCTGCTCTGCTGAACTATGAAGAAGAAGAAGTGATCGAGAATGTATCATACCATTCTCTACTAACCCGAAGTCAGTCCCAAATAGAGAGTGCCTCATACCACTCTTACTGATCCGAAATCAGTTCCAAATAAAGAGAGTGTCTCATACCACTCTCACTGACCCGAAGTCAGTTCCAATTTATCCCAGATCAATATCATCCTAGTATAGGGAGTACAGTAGTACACAATGCATCTATCGGTAGTACTATGGTTCCTATTTTCATTTCGCTGCTCATTTTCCAAATGAGAGGTACTTCCCATGAGTCTCAAACTGCATAGGTAGGATGTCTCAGCAGGAGAAGGATGAACCACTCATCCTGCCTACATGTTGTTAGGGGTATCCCAGGGGAAGGTTGAACCACTCACCCTATGATTGTGCCTTAGCAGGAGAAGGATGAACCACTCATCCTGCCTACATAGAAAACCATTATGGGAAGGCTAAACCACTCAACCTATGGTTTCTCATTGCTCCAAGAAGTACCCCGAAGCCCCCTGGAGCTCCCAGAGCCCAATGTTCATATCATACAAGACCCTCAGGAGAGGTTCTCTCCACGACTCCTAATCGTTCTCAGAAAGTCAAGAACATGATCTTTCCCAAGTGCTTTGTCAAAATATCGGAGACCTATACATCAGTCCTAATGTGATGGATCCTTATTACTTCTCGTTGTACCATATCCCGAATAAAGTGGTACCTGATGTCTATGTGTTGGGAGCGATCATGAAATACATGATTCTCTGATAATCAGATCCCACTTTGGTTTTCGCAGAGGATCACGGTGGTATCCAACACGTGTCCAAACAGCTCACTGAAGAGCTTTCCTAACCAGAAAGCTTCACACGAGGCCATACTTGTAGCTATGTATCCAGCCTCAATGGTGCTCAAAGCAACCGACTTCTACTTCATGCTCATCCAGGATATAAAAAAAAAAAACCAAAAGAGAAAAAAAACTCAAAAGTTATTTTGTGATCCTCCACACTACTTGCCCAATCAGTATCAGGATAACCATGTAGCCTCATAGCTATCTCAATCCATGAGTGATTGTGCCCCAAAGATATCTCAGAAGATTCTTGGCACCAATCTAATGTGAGTGATGAGGCTTAACCATATATTGGCTCAACATGCTAACTGCAAAACATATATCCTGATGGGAGTTCACCAAAAATAGCAGTGCTTCTATGAGTTGATGATACTCAAAAATATTACCCAATTTAGGACCGACAACACTACCACATAACTTCTTAAAGTTAAACATCAGCGGGGTAGTCATAATTTCGTAGTCCACCATTCCAAATTCGAAATCCAACTCCCTCTTTCATTTATAAATGAGAGGGTCTGCACCTATCAGAAAGAGGTCATCCATATAAAGCACCAGTATGAGAGGTTTATCATCCACAACCTTAAGGCAAAGGTTTGGATTGGCTTCACTCCTAGTGAATCTCAACTTCATCAGATAACTGTCAATCCTATCACACCAAGCCCAAGGTGCTTGCTTCAAACCATAGAGAGTTTTCTTCAACCTGCATATTTGAGATTCTTGGTCATGAACCTCAAGCCCCTCGGGTTGTTCCACATCTGTGGTCTCGATATTACTTGAGAGGAACGGTCCCCTTGTAATTTTTCCCTTGGTACATCCTGGGCATATACCTTCATGCTCTCCTTTGAACTCAGTCAACCCTTTCACCATCTATCTCATATCGGGTAGGGTCTTACAATGAAGATGGGAAAACCTCCAATTCCATTAAAGAGATGTGTCACACGACATGGTCCCTAATTGAATTCCTGCAACTTGATACAAAGTGCCAACCCTGAACCCAAGAGTAAAATCATCTTTAAAAATCATTTTCCAAGCACGTACCTTTCCATCAATGAATGTCACCTTGTAACCTTTGTCTTCATTACCAAGATGGACACCAGGTTCTTCTTGAGATCAGGTACATATAGAACTTCTTGTAAATGAATCATGTTACCCTGATTCAATTGAAGGGTAACATTCCCTATACCCTTTACGGGATAGGCGGCATCGTCTCCAAGAATAATCTTTAACTTTATTTCTTTCTCTATCAGATTTGAGAGAGCTTCCTTGTATTCGGTGAAGTGCCTTGAAGAACTACTATCAATAAACCAATTCCCCAAAGTGTCTGGAGGAGAGGTAGTGGAGAGGATTGATATAAGATAATACTCCTTTTGCCTATCAGAAACAACATTTGATTCTTCATACCTGGAGTTCCTGGTTTTCTTGGAGGGTCGACCATTTTCTTGATGTCCTACATTCCTTTTTCCTTTTCTATTATCCCTGTCATTCCTTCGATCATTTTTGTTGAAGTTGCCCCTGAAATGAATGTGATCATCATCATGTGATGTGTCCCTTCTATTCGGACACTCCCTCACATAGTGACAAAACTTATTTCAAACAAATAACTTTCCCTTCCTTCCTCCCTTAGATCTAAGATTTCCATGGAGATGACCTTTAGTCCCTGCATTGTTTCTCCTTTCGACATGAGCGGAGAAAGCAGTGGGGTTGCCTCTATTAGTGATCAAGAGCTCAGGACCAAGTGTCGTAAAATGGCCAAAAATGAAAGTTCTTAGAACTAGTTTGAACCTGAATGACCGGATAGAGCTCGTCCTCCTGATTTTGGTGCTACGAACGGTTTGAAAAACGGTCTCCATATGCAAAGTTATGCCAAAAACAAAATTGCCCAATAACATTGAAATTTTGAATTTTTTTCAAAAAAAATTCAAAATAGAATATTCCAAGAATATTCTTTGGAATATTCCATTCTGGGCAAAAAATGGCAAGCTGCCACGTGGCTCAGGTGACATTAGCATGATGTGGGTGCTTATTTTAAAAGTTTTGGGCCTTCACAGGTTTTGAACCCGCAACCTCACGTACCCGAATACTCCGCCTTACCAACACACTACATGGGTAGGTCTTGTTAGGGAATTGAAACAAAATTCATTTGAGTTTTAAGGTTGCATTGGGCAGGGCCCCAAGGGGGCCAGCCCCCATACATATGACTACGCGCCCAAAAACCTCGGGCCAATCCCCTAACCGTCGGCGTTTTATTCAACGGTCATAGCTTGTTTAATGAAATGGTGGTCACATATCCGCGTTAAATGGATAGTTAACCAACAGTTCAACAGACAATTAAGGGTGGCACGGAATCCAAGATAGCCTAACCTCTGAGTCTGAAAATGTTGGTCACATGCCATTAATTACAAACAGTTAACTTCCAATTGTGATGGCGGAGTTTTTGGCGGAGCACTCCAAAAAACTACGGAATTGCCTATTTGTCGGGGTTATCTGGCAGTTAGCCAGTTTTAACTGGAGTTTTTCTAGGGTAGACTGGAGAAACTTTAATGAGCCATAACTTGGATAGGAAAGTCCTTTTTGGACGATTTTTTTATATTTATTTTGGCTCTCTTTGACCTTCTGAAGCCATTGGCACAGGTTTCATAGCCATCTGAGGTCGTTTGCAGGTGTTTTTTCTTCGTGGAAGTTCCAGGAGCCACAAAGGCCAAATCAGTTTAAGAGCTGCATTGGGAATTGTGCAACCATTGAATGTGGAGTGAAGGTCATTCCTGAAGGTTTTCAGCATTCTGAATCCATTTCTACAGCTCGTTTTTCATGTTGAGGCATTCTTCTCACTGTTTAGCTTCAGGGAAGCTTTTAGGGCCACTAGGGCCATTTCAATGCTTGAGCTGTTTGGGGGCTATGTTCATCCATTTTTGGTGATTCAAAAGCCTATGTCTGCTATTTTCAACCTTCTGAGTCTGATGGCATAGGTTTTAGAACCAATTTAGGTCATCTTCACCTCAAAATTCTCCATGCAAGTTTAAAGGGCCATCAGGGTCAATTAGGGAAAGCACTGTATAAGGTACAATTTCACTGTTTAGTGCTTGGGAAAGAGCATGTTTAGCTAATTCCTATCTTCTGATTTTGTATTTATAGTCAGATCTATCTTTCGAGAAACTCATATTCTTGTATTAGCCTTTGTAGCATTTTTAATACAAGAGGACAAGCTTAGTTTGAGAGGCTTGGTCCAGCAAATGTAGCCCAGAAAGGGTGAACTGCTTTATCATTTTGACGTCTTTATTTGTTGAAGATGATATGCTAAACAAAACTGATATAAAGTGTAAAACAACAAATATACATAACTTGCATCCACACATAATCTCCTATTTAGCTGCAAAAAGTTATTTGTCTTATTCCGCAAGACATCGAACTTCAAGTATGTGTATGTCAAAGACTTCTAAGTGTTTACTTCATTATTTCTTTAGGCAGAGCTTGTAGAGGGCCAAGTAACCTCTGGAACTCATCCTCTCTTTAGAAGTGACATGTCCAGTGAATGCCCCTATAGTCTATCTTTGTATAAGAAATAAGAAGTTTTCACATTTTCAGAGGTCACTTGAAGTGTATAGCCCACATTTGCAATTATGGGAAATGGATACCTTGCACCCTTAAACAAGTACATTCCATTTTCAGATCAGATAGTATCATAGCACTAGATTTGCTTGACTGACATCACTAGCTTGATTGCGTAGCTTGAAAGGTGTCTTAAGCAGTGTTGAAGATGACTATTTTATTATTCTACAAACTACTTGTTGTTTGAGTTTGCTGAAGCTCTTTTGTTCATTTTTATAATGACAACTTCCATAAGTGAGTTCTCAAAATCGTCCTCCTTCACAAGATTTTTTGATGAAGGCTTGAAGCAAGAATTTTTCATCATGATTAATATGGTGAGAGAAATGTATGAGGATGACAGAAAGAGCTCTAGACTTCAAGAGCAATTGAATTCCATGAGGGAAGAGAAGTAGTTGCTTTCTGCTCAATTGCAGGAAATGGGAAGCCAACTTCATATTGCAAACATGAATCTGGAAAGGATGCATGAGTTGGAGACACAACTCCTTGTTGCCAAAGAAGCCTTAGCCAAGTATCAGCTTGAAGAAGAGGTAAACAATTCTAGTTTGTCTTTGAATTCTTATAAGAATGTTTATGTTGGTTCTTTTGACAAACATACCAGAGGCATAGGGTCCAAGTTGATGTCCAAAATGGGATATGAAGGAAAAGGATTGGGAAAACATGCATAGGGTATAGTTGAGCCAATAATGGTTGAGGTAAGGCCTAAGTATTTGGGTCTTGGCTATGGACAATCTTATGGAGAAAGCTCCAAAGCAGCCATGAAGGCAATTAAAAGAGTTCCTGGAAGGAGTTTCATTTCAAGTTCCCTACCTCAAGTTGGTAAAGATTGTATTCTTGGGGAATGCAATAGTTTGAAACATACCTTGCAAGAAGAAGGTGTGCATAAGCATACACTTGAACAAGAGAATTGTGAAAGCTCTAAAACCATTGAAGGGATTGATGGTGTTCCAAAAGGAGCTTCTTCTTCATTTGATTCACCTCCTCATGAAGGTAATGAAGGTGAAATAGAAAGGTATAAATCTGATTTCAATCATATTTCCTTTGATCATGTAAAGCATGGAAAATTTCCACATAAGCATTGGAAAAGAATTGCATGTTCTTTTTGTGGCTTGGTTAACCATAGTGTTTCTAGATGTTGGAAAAGAATGGCAACATACAGGAAACTTTTGAAGGAAAGGACGCAAGAAGCCAAAGCTCCATTGAACAATGCAAATCATGCTGTCAAGAAGATGAACATGTGTTGCACTTTTTGCCATAGGCATGGACATACTGCTAAAAGGTGTTGGACTCTGAATCCAACAATGCTTCCACAAAAGTTGAAGAAATTGGAGAAAGAGTATGGCAAGAATGGGAAGGAAGTTTCCATCATTGATATGTGTCAGGATGATACACATGTTGATATCGATGTGCAGTTAAAGGAAGAACCTTTGAAATGGATTGGCAAGAAATGGTTAGAATTCTTATCCAATTAAAGTTGCATTTCTTTGTTAAGGGAATGCAAGTTGCGGGATGGTAAAAGATGAGTATGATACACACTAGTTTTGCAGCAATGTTTTTCTATTCAGCTCTTGTCACCCATATGTGTTTTTATTGGGTTGATGTACGTGTTGGTTTTTACAAAAGAAGAGTTGAAGTTGCACCTGTACATAGATGTTGTAGGTGTGTTTATCGAACTGTATATAGTTCATTGTTTTGATACATACATGTGTTTATAAATGTATCTTCTTGACAGTCGACTAGTGTCGTTTGTGAGCACACTTTTACATTGTCGATTGTGTCACACATTAATTATCGACTTGTGTCGATTGTGGTGCACATGTTTGTCGACTTGTGTCGGTTGCGTACACACTTGTTATGTTGATGGTTAAGTCCATTGTTCAACGTATTTAAGGACAAATTATTGTTGATGATTGTCTTGTTGCACAAGATACCTTTGGTGTCATTTGGTGTAGGGAAAGAATTTGGTGCAAAGCTGTGCACAATTCTATGAGCTGGAAAAGCATGCATGCAAAGAGGGCTCAAATTTCAGCATGGGTCTCTACTTCTTTTGAGAAGTTTTTGCAGCAAGTATCCCAAGAGTTTTGGATGATCATTTGCAGTACATTCAGCATACTACAGTTGGTAAAAGCCTTCTCATTTGGGAGGCAGCTCTTTTTCTGGAGCAGAGGTGCCATGGATGGGCATCGTGACAGTTGGCAAGCCCACATGTTCAAAGGAAGATTTCAGCTCATATATCAACAAGTATCATTGCTGGTTTCTGCAATTTCAGATTTGTCTGGCGAAAGAACTTGGTCGGGATTCGACGAGTACTTGGCTTATGCAGCGAAAAGTTGCCATGACAACAGTTGGCAAGGCAGGACATTTTGGCATCAATACGCTCTTTTGGCTGAACAGAAGAGGATATTTTTGTTTCTCAAGTGTTGTACAGTTCAATTCAGAGATTCAGTAAGCTTTTGTGGACCAAAAGCCTTCTCATTTGGGAGGTGTGATCAGGAGCTCAGGACCAAGTGCCATAAAATGGTCAAAAATAAAAGTGCTTAGAACTGGTTTGAACCTGAATGACCAGATAGAGCTCGTCCTCTTGATTCTGGCGCCGTGAACGGTTCGAACAACGGTCTTTGAATGCAAAAGTTATGTCAAAAACAAAATTGCCCAATAACATTGAAATTTTGATTTTTTTTCAAAAAAAATTCAAAATAGAATATTCCAAGAATATTCTTTGGAATATTCCGTTCTGGGCAACAAATGGCAAGCTGCCACGTGGCTCAGGTGACATCAGCATGATGTGGGCGCTTATTTTAAAAGTTTTGGGCCTTCACAGGTTTTAAACCCGCAACCTCACGTACCCGAATACTCCGCCTTACCAACACGCTACATGGGTAGGTCTTGTTAGGGAAGCGGAACAAAATTCATTTGAGTTTTAAGGTTGCATTGGGCGGGGCCCCAAGGGGGCGAGCCCTTAACGGCCAGCCCCCATACATATGACTACGCGCCCAAAAACCTCGGGCCAATCCCCTAACCGCCGACGTTTTATTGAACGGTCATAGCTTATTTAATGAAACGGTGGTCACATATCCGCGTTAAATGGATAGTTAACCAACAGTTCAACAGACAGTTAAGGGTGGCGCGGAATCCGAGATAGCCTAACCTATGAGTTCGAAAATGTTGGTCACATGCCATTAATTACAAACAATTAACTGCCAGTTGTGGTGGCGGAGTTTTTGGCGGAGCGCTCCAAAAAATGGTGGAATTGCCTATTTGTCGGGGTTATCTGGCAGTTAGTTTTAACTGGAGTTTTTCTAGGGCAGACTGGAGAAACTTTAATGAGCCATAACTTTGGCTAGGAAAGTCCTTTTTGGACGAATTTTTTATTATTATTTTGGCTCTCTTCGACCTTCTGAAGCCATTGGCATAGGTTTCACAACCATTTGAAGTCGTTTTTAGGTGTTTTTTCTTCATGGAAGTTCCAGGAGCCACCAAGGCGAAATCAGTTTTGGAGCTGCATTGGGAATTGTGCAACCATTGAATGTGGACCGAAGGTCATTCCTAAAGTTTTTTAGCATTTTGAATCCATTTCTACATCCCGTTTTGCCTGTTGAGGCATTCTTCTCACTGTTTAGCTTCAGGGAAGCTTTTAGGGCCACTAGGACCATTTCAGTGCTTGAGCTGTTTGGGGGCTATGTTCATCCATTTTTGGTGATTCAAAAGCCTATGTCTACTATTTTCGACCTTCTGAGTCTGATGGCATAGGTTTTAGAACCAATTGAGGTCATCTTCACCTTGAAATTTTCCATGCAAGTTTAAAGGGCCATCAAGGCCAATTGGGGAAAGCACTGTATAAGGTACAATTTCACTGTTTAGTGCTTGGGAAAGAGCATGTTTAGCTAATTCCTATCTTCTGATTCTGTATTTACAGTCAGATCTATCTTTCGAGACACTCATATTCTTGTATTAGCCTTTGTAGCATTTTTAATACAAAAGGACAAGCCTAGTTGGAGAGGCTTGGTCCAACAGATGTAGCCTAGAAGGGGTGAACTGCTTTATCATTTTGATGTCTTTATTTGCTGAAGATGATATGCTAAACAAAACTGATATAAAGTGTTAAACAACAAATATACATAACTTGCATACACACATAATCACCTATTCAGATACAGAAAGTTATTTGTCTTATTCCACAAGACATCAAACTTCAAGTATGTGTATGTCAAAGACTTCTAAGTGTTTACTTTGCTATTTCTTTAGGCAGAGCCTGTAGAGGGCCAGGTAGCCTCTGGAACTCATCCTCTCTTTAGAGGTGACATGTCCGGCGAATGCCCCTACAGTCTATCTCTGTATAAGAAATAGGAAGTTTTCACCTTTTTAGAGGTCACTTGAAGTGTATAACTCACATTTGCAATTATAGAAAATGGATACCTTGCACCCTTAAACAAGTACATTCCATTTTCAGATCACTTGCAGAGTGAGGACAGCCAGAGATATAGATGGTATTCTAAGCCCATTGGTTCAGTTCAAAAACCTTTGGAGTTAAGTGTGGAACTTGTAAAAGAAGCTTTACCATAATCCCAAAGAGCCAAGTCAAGTTGACGAGAGCTCAAGGAGACATAGCCCATGATATTAGGGTGAACTCCTAGATTATATTATTGTTGTGTGTGGTTGTTTTATTGCTGCATTTACTGTTATATGTGTTTAATATCAACATGAACAAATAAGCACTTAAACAATTAAAACAAAAACATACACCTATTTCATGTACTTAATTCCGCAATTGTCAACATAAGCTAGATCATATTTTTGTTAAGATTTGGAGTGAGAGGTTCTTGTAAGTATAAAAAGATGTTAAACCCTAATTTCATATCAAAGTTTGTTAGAGGTTCCTTTGCAAAAATGGTCCACCCAAGCAGATTTCATTACATTCTGAGGATAGAGGACAATAGTTAGATGTATCAAGAATTTCTAGAAACTACACAACCCTGTTGTTTGGGTTTGGATTTGGCTGTGTAGGTAGCTAGGGGCATAATGGAAGCGGAGTGTCTGGGGGTAACTGAAATGGTGGTTGTAATGGCTGTAACGATGGTTGTGATTGCGGAAACATTCCTACTAATTGATTAATGGGTCCTGAGGGGCACTACTAGTTTTGGGACCACATTGGCTCTTGAGTGGGCTGGTTTGGCTACTTCAAAAGATATAGATTACTCTGCGGGTTCTTCCATGAAGCTGTAGAGTATTGTTGGTTTGAACAAGACAGTCCAGGAAATTGTTGATTTGACCAAGGTGATGGGGGATATGAATGGGGTAGTGAGGTGGTATTGGAATTTTGTTGACCTTGCCAAGTTAGCCTGAGAAACTACTATTGATTATATTTTCCTAAAAAAGCATAGAGGGGTCCTGAACCATACATGTAGGGATATTTTTCCATTGTCATCTTTGTGCCACAAAAATGCAGCTTCTGGTTCTTCCTCAACTTCTTTAAATATGAACTTCAACCTAAGGAGAGAAGGAAAATGATCGATTGAGTGATATTTGGTAAATATCGGGCATATTTCAACTCTATCCAATGGGCATTTCTTATGGCCATGCTTTTATCGACAACGAGGACAAAATGTTGCTAATTCTTGTTCTACTTCAGCCTGCTTCTGCTTACCTGCAAGACATCCAATTGTGTAGTCAATGTGCTTAATACATCAGTTTTAAAATTCTCTAATAGATTACCAATTTCTGCATGCGTTCCTCCTTCACTTGTAGTTCTACTAGTTTTGCTAAGCGGATCACAGATCCCAGGCTTAGTTCGTGTACTCCCGCGTGATCACCTGATACACAATTTCTCAATGCCATCCTACTCTTATTTATAAATATCACCTTGCCCCATTAGGTTAAGTGTTTATATCCATTCATCCTTCATTCCCATTATTAGAGTAGTTTTCTGTACTTCTTTAGGTAGATTTGTGTATGCTGATCTTTGCAAGTTATATTGGAACCTCTCGATATATTCATCTTCCTTAAATGTCATTTTGAATATTTCTTCCCTTGAGTCCTAGGATCAACAATAATATTGATATTTAGTAAGGAAGTCTTGTTTCATCTATTTATGAGTTAATAATATTTCCCCAATCCCATGAACCATCACAATGTTGCTCCCTTCATAGTGGAAGGGAATAAATTTAGTTTCCGGGGGTCAGTAGTATAATCATGTCCTTGACATAAGACATCGAATTCGAACATAAATGCGCCTGGGTCTTCAAAGGTCGTCCCATGAAAATTTGGAAGATTTTGAAGTGGAATAACCTTCATAGGTGCATTAGATTGTGGATAAAAAATGAGGTATTCTATTGTTGAGGTTTGTGTTCCTGATACTTGCAATGCCATTTGGTTAAAATATGCCAATATCCTTCACGAATGCCAAAATTAAGAGGTACTAACTGAAAGAAACTAGTATGGTGATGAGGACCTAAACCTAGTCTAGGTCTTACAACACTAATCGAATAAGGAATTTCGATTCCTTCTTTCACAATGGGTATTGTAGGAAATTCCTACTCAAGGGGTTGAAGATATGGATTTCTTGTCTCACCTCCCCCTTCCTTTAAATTTCAAGAGTACCCCTTGCTCTTGCTAAAAGGATCAAGATGCGTGCTTGGTAGGTATTTAAAGCTTTGCTTTGACCCCACGATTTTATTATGAATCTCGACGTTAGCCGCAACAAAAGATTATGCTACTAGCAGGGTTATAATAGTAGAGCCCTTCCCTGATGACTTTTAAGGTCCTACCAAATCCTGAGATTCTGCCCTTTGAATAATTTCGTTTGTAAAGGTCGCTCACCTAATTCCAACTTGACCTTGTATTTTAGTACTTTTTGAAGTGGGTTTTTCGTCTAATTCTACCTGATTCCTACCTTCAATATTCTTCCTAGTCATGCACACTAAAGAGCCTAAATCTATCAATTGAGGGTAGAAACCACAACAAGTTTCTATTTACCAGGGTGTGTGCAGGTTCTTACCTTTTGTCTTCAGTATCCAACCCTTAGAAAATCAGATATATAACTAGATATAATGACACTCTTTTTTGACAACCTCCCTGCAACGATGCGAAAATGTTGGGACAATTAATTGTTCTTAAAGAAGCAACTAACTACCACATATTAATTTGTCAAATCAAAGCTTCATCTGGTTATTTCAAGGTTTTATGCAAAGCATATGCAAGAGATAGTGCTGAAAACTATCTTGAACAACAACCAAAACAAAAATAATAAGTGAATCAATTCCTAACCTGAAGCACACATTTAAAAGATCTATCTCTCAAGAAAACTATATCTTGCATAAATCATCTAAAAATATCAAATTCTCATTACTCTTTACAGGAAACATCAAGGAAATCTATCGAATGCTAAGATGATATCTAAGAAACAACAATCTCAGAATTGAAGAAAAAACACTAAGAAACTATATTTTGTGTAACAAAAAAGAATTAATAGTAGGAAGAGAGAATAAAAATTTGCAGAAACATCAACGATCTTGCGATAACCTTCAAGGAACAATAATTGTATACTAACTTATCTAAATGGAATTCCTTGCAAACCAATTTTACGACTATGAAATAAAGTACTTGAGTTTGAAATTAATCTAACAAGTGTATAATTAACATAAAGTAGTAAAATACAAAACTAGTGATACAGATGGAGACAGAGCCTCTTCTAGGAGCAGGCCCAAACCATCGGAATAATATTTTCCTGAAGAAGAAATCAAAACAATAAATTAACTCTCAACAACAAGAACTTGCATTATATTATGAAAGAATGATTACAACACTTCAAGGGAGTTTATAAAAGGTGTACAAAATATTACATCCAACAAAAAGATCTCGTTCGAGACATAAACTCCCATCTTTATCCTACAGTCACCAATAATAAAAACAACAAATTTATTAACAAAGAGCAATCCTGAGAATCTAAATATTCTTAGGATGCTTGTTCTCAATTATAAAGGGCCTTAATATTTCCTAGATAAAAGCAACAAGGGATTTGCCTCAAAATATCTTTGGCCAGATAAGAATTTGCTTCACTTTTTTCTGTAGTTAGTTAAGACAACATTGCGTTATCTGATTATACCACGAACAAATCAAGAAACAACTTCAAATTTCAACTGTCACAAACAACCCGTTTACAATAATGATTCAATCATAATAAAATAATGATTTTATAACTGAATTAGTTTATTATTAAAGCGAAATAACAAAAATAAATTAAATCTCTTTAAAAATATATATTATGCAAATAAATATATCGTAAATGTAAGAAAAATATAAGAAAAAAATATTAAAATGAAGAGATGGGATGAAGGAATTATGGCATTTATGAGACCCAACACTTTGGTAAACTAGCAACCATGTTATATGTTTCCATTATCTTCAATCTTTGAAAATGTAGATGCCCAATTCGTTCATTCCTGAGTTTGCTATAATCATAGGTTTGCGTAATTTATCTGAGAATCTATAACTGATTCCAATTAATCTTTATGTGCGAGTCAACTTAGTTTAAGTTATGAAACTTAATAAGAAATTGGAAGAAAGACTTAAATAAATGAGTAGTAAGAAGAGTGCGGAAAACAAAAATTGATAGCAAATTTCACCCTATTTGTGTTATGTCTCTAGGTCCACTCAACTGAGCAATTATTCCATTATTATAATGCAAATAATCTCATATTCTTTGTTACATCACCACAGGACTCAATTTTTCAACACAATGATATCACCAACTCTAAGAAGATTGTGGAACTGAACTTAGGCTCCTCCTACTCTTGATCTATTTGAAAAGTGTATGTAACTCCCTTAGATTTCTGTCCTACAACTCTTGTGTCTCAGAATAAAACTAACTAGATTCCACACTTTATCCACAAACAACTCCTTGGCACATTGGAATATTGCAGAAATCACAACGCACTGATCTAGTCCTTCTCCATCCTTGATCTAATTCAAAAATGGCTTTAAAAAGGCCCACTTTACCAGGAATACATGGTCAATTAGCCCTAAAAATGGTTTGGTGTTGCCCATTGGGTCACATAATGAACCTCAAGTGTAATGGTAAGGTTATTTGTTAATGGAGAATTGGTCTCGAGTTCAAAATCCAACCTCTACCCATTTTGGATTGGCTTCGACCTATATTTGCAATAAAACGCGTAGTCTGGAATAATGTTTCAATATGCAACCCTTTGGTACACTAGAAAGGTGCTTGGTTGTGCAACAAAAGGTGATGGGGTTGAGCCTTGCCATACACCCCTTGGCTTTGGATTTTAATTATATGAGCTCAACCTTTAACTATGAAATAAAACAAAGTTTTGTACCCAACTTCTCAAAATCCAACTTCTTGTCTCATTGGTTAAAATGCTTACTCTATATAGTAGAGGTCTTATGATCAAACCCCACAGATCATTGAGATTTTTTGGCATACAAAATATTTACAACACAAATACCATATCATTCACATGTTATTTCAAGGCGTATGGTTTGGCATAACAACGAAGTCATTGGGATTCTTGTGGCTAGGTTGTGGGTTTGAATCCTACCCAACTGCATTTTTTGTTAAACAATATATTCGTACAACTTTAAATAATAATTTTCCACTAAGGATAGTAAGAACCACCCATGGCGTAGTGTTAAGTTGTTTGGATTCTCGGCGAATAGGTTGAGGGTTCGATTCACTTGCCTTACATTCCATGGTCAATAAGGTTTTTTTTAGGAAATTTTAAGCTAACACTTTCTCTATTAGCTAGCCATGTCTTTAACCATGTCATCAAATATGCCATGTGTCATCCTATGGAGTTTCCACATAATACAGAGTTAGCCTACCATGCCGGCCTGACGTCACCAGTGCCACATGTCCTGCTCCGGAGCTGCCACTTATTGGGATCATCAATAGATCCTGCCACATGTCACATTGTGGTTGGTCCACCTATCAACAACCATATTACCACATAAGCATATGTACTAACCATACTTCCATATGTCCTCCTATGGTGTTGCCACATAATATATCCTACTAACTTTTTCCTGTTAGACCAAAACATCATATGGCCATAAATTTCTCATACGATTCCCATTTAAATTCATTCAAACATCATTGGAAATCTCTCGAAGGGATATCCGACATGGGTACATTTTCATCAGAATTGAAGAACGCCAATTTTTCTTAGTTTTAGAGATCCTCCTATATTAATAATGAGAGTAATTAATTTATCATTTAATTGGGTAAATTCATCGAACTTATACAATCCATATTTTTATTTAGAAACCCTTTAAATGAAAATCAAGTTTCCTTACCTTATATGTTTAACAATGAACTAGTCCAACCAAAAATTCAATAATTTTACTAATCTATGTCAATTGAGAAACCAACAACAAATTCATGCTCAAATTAGGCGCATGATAGACATTCACGATTCTTACATGTTGACAAGGTACATAACCATGACCAATAATTCCAAGAGCAAAATCATTTGCTTGATAAATCGTTTTCTCAATAGCCTTGTCCATGGAGGAAAACAAAGAAGCTTCCTTTTCCTTTTAATGATTGAATCCATAATTGACTACCCACCATTCTACATGGTATTAACGAGCAATGCTTGATTTTTAACAAAGAAAGTGAAGTTTTCAACTAATCAATTATTTAATTTGTCACTCGACACATTTCCTATAAGTTGCTTAACCTTCTCCTCCAAGTCATCACACATACTCTACTATATTTTCTTTGCACATCCTAACTTTCCATGGTAGTGACATGTCTTCCTCTTTCAATTCTTCTTGGTCAATATCAACCCATGAGTCTTCCCTTTAGCTCTCTAGTTGAGGCATTCCACCCTACTTCCTCTGTCCTTCAAATTTGACTTTCCAATTCCTTTGAGCAAGTTAGCCTAGTGTTTACTACAAATATTCCCTTCATCAAGAAACCTCCATTGGTTCTTGATCAAAAAATCATAGTTTTTAAATATGTAGTCATTGTCATCTTCCTTATGCAATCTCCAGTTAGTTTGGAATGAGGAAGGAAACACATCATAAGGTGTTCTTAGATTCATCAGGACTAGTTCAATGAGATTTCCATCCACCCAACTTCAATTACAACTCTTTGAAATAAGCTAGATATTACTTAATCCTTTCAAAGGAACGAGGATTAAGAGAGATAAACTCTTTCTCTAGCTACATGAACTCACTTTCATTGACTTTTTTAAACAATGATTTTAGCTTCTTCCATACCTCATGAAGACAATCGATAACATTCATATGAAAAAAAGAAATTCTTGAACTATATAGGCCATAATGACATTGATGGCCTCATGTTTCTTTTTCAAAATGACAAACTTATAAATTTCTTCCTTTAGACCTGGAACAATAGTCTTCATATGTTATCAGATCCCTTTTCTCTTCAATAGAGGTTTAATATTTGTTTCCCAAACAACATAATTCTATCCATCCAAAATGATAGGATCAATCTTGGAATACATCTTAAAGCTTCTAAGAGATTTGATCTATTCAAAATCGAATCTCAATCAACAAATAAATTAGCCCAGAGTTAATCACTGTAAGATCCAACTCATTATGATTTGAAGACAACATGGACAGATCAAAACCTATAGTTATGATACCATGTTGGGCATAGAAGGAACCCAATAACAGAGCATAGAAAACAAAATATAAAAAATAGAAGAGTAATTATGCTTCAATATCACAGGAAGTGTCTAAATATATTGTTACAACACTTAGCATAATGCATCGTGATCAGAACATTACGATGCATGATTTGATAACAATTGATTTGATATGATATTTGACCCATAGGGTACTTTATTTAGTGTCAAAATCTAACAAACTTCCTTGACTTGTGTAAAATTCTGTCCATAAGAGAGCGTTGGTAGTTCCAATGATTTACGTGAAATATGCATGGTTTTGTTGGCTAGTTGACTATTTGATTTGACCCTATTCTTTCCAATTGATCGACTTCTTGAGTCAACCAAACTATCTAGTTGATTCCTATGACCACTTAGTCAATAATCATACTAATCAACCATTTGATCCATTGTACATTGGTCAGTTACTGAATCAATACATTGACCAATCAGTCAATTTGCATAGTCTACTGCTCCACTAGCCAACACTTTCTTTGCATTGATTGTCTTGACCCTTGTGGCTCACATTGACTAATTATATAATGATTTTGCATTGATTTCCATAAGCAAAGATGAGATCCTTTGACATAATCATACCCATCCTGACCAATGCCTTATCAATTCCTTGATTATGAATACAATAATCCTTCATGTAAACCCTTGCGATTTCTTATACATGGGTGGCATTGTTGTTTTAGATGTAAATGGACATTAATAATTTTTTTGTTTTTGTTTTTATGTTTCCAAAAACCTAAAAATAAATTCTAAGTAGAATCCATGTTTCTCGTTTACTTTCATGAGTGCAACATTAGACTCGGTGCATGAGAAAGGTGGTGACTCAAATTGACATACTGCATTTGTGATTCACTATGACCAATCTCATTCCACCCCAAACATGCATGAGCTATGAATAATTGGGTCAATAACTACGTGAATTCCCCAAAAATTTTACTAATGTAAGTCCATTGACAAGTAAGTGTCATCCTAGGAAAATATTATATCTACATGAGTTGTAGAGTATTTTGAAGCAAATTGTATTCTTCTTGCACGATATGGGTAAGGTGGGGGAGATTCCTAGACCAAAAAAGTGTTCCTCTCTAACAAAAGAACGCTTAATTCTCTCCACAAATTCACTCTTCTTAACAAGTTTCCCTCGTGTGCTTAACTAGGGTTTCTATGATCTCCATTAGTATGCTAATGACCGTTATAATCCTTCATTTTCAAAGTTGAAAACTCCTTTGGATACATAAAGATTCACTCACTCATTGTTTCTAATGTCTGTAATTAAAATTGACGGAAAAGAAAATTATTTGGTCTTTAAATATCCATACCACCAAAGACCAAGCATTTTTTGGAAGGTTATATGCTATTATCAATGTTTATGTCATGAATTTAGATATTTTCTTTACAACCTTACCATCCTCCAATATATTTTAATTGAATCCATGTTGTTTTAAGATAATAATCAACAATTACATGCTTGGTGTCAAGGAATGCATATTTGGTACATCAAGAGTTCAAAAAATGAAAATAGACCCACGAAAATTCACAAGAAAACACAACCCAATTAAAGTAATCAAGAAATGGTGGGAGGAAGAAGGCCGTTTAGAAAAAAATCATCAAATATGTATCCCTGTTTGTAATATCTCCTTAAAAACATTGTTATACTTGTCAATAAATCATATGATGATAAGTAATACCCTTAAAAACATTGTTATACTTGTCAATAAATCATATGATGATAAGTAATACCATCAATCGCATGAGCACTAGGTGTTGATGATGCACCAAATACTAAATAAAAGTTAAACGTTGAACTAGGAAAAAATACCATTCAAAATTATGAAAATTTCCATTAATAAGTGTTTGTAGAACCTAGATGACAAATAACAAATGACCCTATTTACATATCAATTTTTATTTATTTATTTATTTATTTTTATTTTTATTTTATTTTTTATTTTTTATGTTAGATGCAATAAATGCCATGAGCACCTTCTCACCTTTTCAACTATATGTGACATGACACCATCTCTTCTACATATTTTAGTGCACTATTAAATTATTTGGATGTAAAAATACTTAGAGCAATATGAATACCTTAGTTAGTCCTTTATTACCATGCCTTATGAGTTGGTATTAAACCAACCCTACACATATTTTTTGTGAAGCAACACTAGTACCTCATTCCCCCATATATTTCGAAAACACATGCAAACCCTACACATATTTTTTGTGAAGCAACACTAGTACCTCATTCCCCCATATATTTCGAAAACACATGCCAAAATTTTTGCTGTTTATGAAGATTTCATATCAATCCAACAAGTTTAGAGCCAATTTCATGCTAAAGGAGCACAAAAAGGGCATGTTCCTGGCATGCCATCTTGCCATTAGACCTTTCATCGTAAATTTATTTATTTATTTATGTGGCCTCCAAATAAGAAGATGAGATGGTTTTTTACAAGTTGTGATTGAGATCTTTCAAAGTCCATGATCCATTATAGAAGACCTTAAATCACTTCAAGAAACAAGGCCTTACCTATCCTTGTAGCCATAATTTTGCAAGTGGTCTCTTGAATTGCACATTGTATATGCACATAAATAGGAACTTGCAAAGAGGGAAAATTAAAAAGTGATTTTATTAAGATCTATTCTAAATCTAATGAGAATGTCAAATCTTGGGGTATTAAGTGATACAAGGACTAAAAATAAAATAAAAGTGAGATAGAACTCAAATAAGCCACAGTGATAAAATTAGGTATATCGACTCAAGAAACCAATAATATTGAAATTAATTGGAGTTTAGAAAGTATTACTTTGTAGGAGGAGTAGAGACTAGGAAAATTAATTAGTTAGCAGTCAACTAAGGCCAACTAGGTGAAGCAACAAGTTCATAAAAAATATTCAAGGTGAAAAATACTTGAGAAATTTCTAGCTAAACTTGTTAATGATGAAGACTAGTTAATAGTCGCGGAGACAATTTTGTTTAATAGAAAGATAAAAATCATCACAAAGAAAACCTACAAACAAAAGAGACCCAATGAGGATCTAGTTATAATCTATACTACATAATTTGCATTTGTGGGTATTAGATGAGAAACTCTCACAACTATGGTTACCACTAGTATTACAATAGCTCAAGCATATACAACAAATATCTTTACAACAACTATCTTTAAGCTCATTGAAGAAAACAAACAACTCAAGGAACTTATAGCCACGCTAAAAAAATCAAGTTGAGTATTACAAATCCTCAAAGCATAACTTGGTAGAATTCACCATGTTCATTCACATTAGGGACTATTAAATTGTTTCATTTATCCATGAATTCTATCATCACATTCATTCCTACAAGGGATTATCCATTAGCTTTTTCATAGTAAAAAAAACTAGAATGGAAAATTGTAAATATGGAGAAGAAAAAACAAGAAGTGGATGAAATTTCTAGTCATGGAACAACATAAATCTATCCCTACCAATGTGCATTCACTAAATTGTGACGAATCAAGCCTAATAGCCTCCAATAAATTGCAATGAATCAAGCCTAATATCCTCCAATTTAAGATAGTTTGAGTTAATATTTAAAAGATGCATTAAAACATCTTGATTCTTTAGCATAGGATAGCGACAATTATCTTATGAAATCCTTAGAAATTGTAGAATTTCACTAGGTACCATTGCTTGAGAATGAATATGGACATATTATATTGAGTTATTTTATAGAATTTATGCCATAGTATAGTAAGCAATAGGCCTTTTAGGCCCCAGACATCAACCACTTTGAATTATCCAATTTCATGAAAGAGCCAAATATAACTAAAGTCTTCTTAAGTAGTAGATTATGCTCATGGGCTAGGAGCTATATATGACTGCATTAGATATTTTGAATTCATAAACTCAATTAATGCAAATGTTTTATTTAATAACGTTTTTGAATCACAATTGACGTACGAAATGGTGAAGAGGTATGTAAGAAGTGAAGAAAGAAAACAAAGAGTCATTGTTGTAATTCCTTGCTGAGTGATCTTATATATATATTGCCAAAGTTTTTTTTTTTTTTTTTGGTAAATTAACTTGAGAGGATGAATGTGTAATTATAGTTTGAAGTTGTAATTAAGTGAATATAATATAATTATATAGATTTTGTGGTGAAGAATTATGTAATTTATTTGTTAAATTTGTTCAAGATTTATATTTGAGTATTTATGGGTTATGGATGGGTATATAAAAGTTTATATTTAATATCATGTTTTTCTAACACATGATGAGTTAGAATGTAAAAATTTGGTTTTGTATGTTTGTATAAATATATTAAATTTGAGTTTGCATTAAAATAGAAATGCAAATTTCAATTTTTAAGAAATTCCATTAATTTTTTCTATTTATGCTTATATTTCATCATGAAAAATTTAATTCTATAATTTTATGTATACACGGAACACTCAACTAACTTTATTAAAAAAATACATAGACAATAAATAATCTAGAAAAGCTTCAAAATAATAAGCCAACACTACAAGTTGGAGGAATCATTTTAAGGGTGAAGACTTTAATTTAAACGTCTTCATTTGATTATTTCCACGTAAAAGTTGACCCAAAACATTCACCTACGTCAACTTAAAATAATAAGCCAAGACCACAAGTTAGAGGAATCATCTTAAGTGGGAAGACTTAAATTTAAACATCTTCATTTGATTATTTCCATGTAAAAGTTGACTCAAAACATTCACCCACATCAACTTAAAACAAAATTAGTTTGAGAAGCAATAAAAATCCATGATGTAGAGTTACACTAAAGAATATTATTGAAGACATAAAAAAATACAAATAAATAATTCCATAATAAATTAATCTCAATGATAAAGGACTATGGTTAACATTATTGTGTGTAATGAGATACTAATGATGTCGAAGAAAGTTGTCACTATCATTAAGGAACATGCACATATATAAGAAAAAGGAAAAATGATCGAGGAACCATACTTTATGGATACAAATATTTTCTTTGATGTAATGAGTGGAGATATAGATAAAGAGCAGAAATGTATGGAAGATGCAAAATATATGTTAGTTAAAACTTCAGACATAATAAGATAATCCATAAAATGTTATATATAAACATTGGTAATATAGAACATAATAATATTATATAAACATTGGTAATATAGACCATGATGATATTATTTGTGTAAATATAAAAGCTTCATAATACATTAATCTAATATAGTCAAAATTCAGCTTGAATAATACAATAATCCACAAAAATAGTTAAAAAAACAAAACAACATTTCCTCCCCTATAAAACAAATATAAATAACATAACACATTTCATGGTACTCGAACATATATATATATATACCTTAAAATACATGAAACAAATATATTCCTTAAAATACATGAAACAAAATAAAATTACAACCCTAGACCAAGGAGAAGAATATGAAAGATTGAACATATTTATTCATATGAAAATGCATGGACTTAAAAAGTAGGGCTATGTGAAATAAAATAAATACCTTACTTTAAATTTTAATTTTAGGATTTAGATATTTTTGATATGTCTTAGCGAGAACAAGTACAAGTATTAGTACAATAGTCAATAATGGGATTTCAAGAAAATGAAATATCTTAAAAAAAGAAAATGAAATATCTTAAAAAGTCATAGATATATGAAAAAAATAAAAATTTCATTCTCAAATTAATAATAAATTTTTTAACATGTTAGAGTGATGCAGGAGCATCTGGCTGACAGGACAAAGACAAAGTGAACGCGATAAGGTCTCTGAAGGGAACGAAGGAGTTAATTCACTGAATGGATAGCGTACTTGTTTTTTTTTTTTTCATTCTTCTTTTATTAAGTTGCCTAAGTTAATTTAGTGAAGTGATATTAGGAACAATAGGAATTAGTTAGTGTCATTGTTTCTAGACAGTTAATTTACTTTTGTAAAAACATGAAAAGAAAATATGCTAAACAACAATGAAAAGTTCCGTATGAGGAATAACTGATGTAACCAATTGAACATAACTAACAACAGTTAGTGACAGTTTGAGAACACTACTATTAAAAAGAGGGACAAAACACAATGTACGGGTTCGAAAAAATAGAGAAATGAAAAAGAGAGAAGAATAATTTTCTGTGCACATTCACCTATGCGGCGTCCCAAATACTGTATATATTAATTTGTGTGAAATTACTTTCATGGAGACTGTTGTTATACCACTACAAGCTATAAAACGAAAGAGGAGATAACCAAAATCAGAGGAGAAGTGTAAGCACCCAGGTTGCAGGCAGACTCAACCAAACAAATGGACATGAAGTCATTTATGTAAACAAACAACACGAAGTTGGAATTACGAGTCCAGAAAAGCAAATAAATTCTATAAACACCAGGTATGCGAATATATAAATATAGTCCACTCAGTTCCATAATTGAATTCATAGAAACGTAAAGACAATATTCTGGTTCTTTGCACATTTACATTCTGTTCGAAACAAAGGAACGAACTCAGTTCATAAACACGTGACCCATGCTTACAACAAAGTGGAAGCCAAACCCAATAATCCACGACTCATTACCATAACCCAACAATAGTGACAAACTACAAAACAATCGAGTAGAGACAGTGGCTCGAAGACCAAAGATACATTGACCCTACAGTCTTAGCATGAGGCCGAGCGGAAATAACTAACAAATAGAAACGACACTACCCGTGCTCAGTTGGAACAGGCGAGTTTCCATGCGCCGAAACCCTCGGGCGGCCATACCTGCAATGACAAACAACAAACGAAATGAGTGCTGGTAATACAAAACAAGGAGAATTCGAAAACTGAACAGAACAACCAAGATATAGCTGGTTAGCTTACCTAACGAAGGCAAGCCATGACTGCAACAACTCCTCCAGGTTTGCCCTGCTCACGAGGAGCCAAAAACGTTAGGTAACTGAGAAAAAAAGGAGCATATATAACTAGCATAGAATAGGCGGACTTACCCTAAGAGATTGGCGGAGGAACGGAAGGAGTTCGTCACCATAGTTCTGCCAGGCTCGTGGAGGAATTGAACTCGGAACTGGAGAAACATTACCAGGAACAACGCAACCAACAACCGACTACAAGAATCGTGGAAAGCACAGACATCGAACCTAGAGAAAGACGCACAGAGACATACCAAATTGATTACCAAACACACAACAACAGTCGAAACTCGAGAAGGAGACAACGAAGGAAGCGAACCTTACCAGGTTTTCATAACCTTGCTGGATGAATGGAAAATACTTCCAGGTCGAGTCCCGAACCAGGAAAACAAGACCATAAGAAAAACCCACATTGAAGCCGCGAAGACCGCCGAGAACACACAGCTCAGAGAACCAAGAAAACCAGACCATATAAAAAAAGGAAACCACATTGAGGTCACGAAGATCGCCAAGAGCACACAGCTCAAAGAACCAGGCAGACAAACCATAAAAACAAAACCCACATTGAAGCTGCGAAAGACTGCCAAGAGCACACAGCACAGGGAACTGGGAGAATAACGAATGAACAGAATGAGCGCGAGATTGTGAAAACCTATACCAAGGTGGGCTCGTGAAATCCCAAGGCGGGATAGTTGTCCAACAAATAGAGACCATCATACTAATCACCATACCCATCATTTAATTCAAACGCCGGTTAATCAAATTGCATTTATAAAAAATCTCTTTAGTAATTATTACTTGCCTGTACACCCACAGTGGAATACGCTGACGACGGGATCACGTGGGCTGGCCCCATCAAGTGGTATCAGAGCAGGAAGTTGAAAAAAAAATCAGGATATGGAGGTTCAAAGACGAGGACGTGGAAGAGGTGTCGGTAGAGTAGCAGATGAGGGCTTGAGGGAAGAATTGAGGGCCCTTACTGCTCGCTTGGAAGCAGTGGAGGCAGGAAGGAGAAGAGACCCAAAACTTGGGAATGGCAGTGAAGAGGAGGTAGTAACTGCTACAGACGGATAAGATGAAGAAGCCCCGGAGTTAATACTGTTGAGATTGGTATTGTTATCCAGCAGCAAACCCAAACCTGAGATCCCTAACTATGATGGCAGTCTATCTGCAGATGTTCTGCTGGATTGGGTAAGTGAGTTAGATAAGTATTTTGAAAACGAAGAGATCAGTGAGGACAAAAGAGTCAGATTTGCTACAACTAAATTAAAAGGACATGCTGCCTTATGGTGGGATAGTGTCTAGGCGGATAGGAAGAGGATGAACAAGCTACCGATAAGGAAGTGGCCAAGGATGGTGGCAAAACTGAAAGGAAGATTTTTGCCTAAAGATTATCAGGTTGAGCTTTACCGACAGGTGCAAAATTTAAGGCAGAAAGGTATGACCATAAAGGAATACATAGAGGAGTTTTATCGTGTAAACTTGCGGGCTGGTTATATTGATGATACTCCAGAGAAGACAACGAGATACGTGAATGGTTTGAAGCTGGAAATACTGGATGAGATCAATATTCTCTCTCCGTGGAATATAGAAGAAGCCTTTCAGAGTGCTGTAAAGGCTGAAGAAAAGATTAATAGGAAACAGAATAATAGGAAAGGACGAAGAAATGGCAGAGGACGAGGACAGTCCAACGGCAGAGGGAGAACTGCCACTAACAGTGAAGAAGGCAGCAGCTCTAGAGCTTCAGGGACAACAGAGAAGGGAGATAGCATAAGAGGAGGTCGGCCATATCAGCAGGGAAGAGGAAATGGTCGCGGAAGGGGGACTAATGTCCAGTGCTATAGGTGCCACAAGTGGGGGCATAGATACTTCAAATGCCTGGAAGCCGAGCACGCTGGCCAGAGGGGAGAATTTGTTGTGCAACCTGAGGAAGCTGAAGCACAACCCTAGGAGGTAGAAAATGTGGCAGAAACAGGAGAGCCTTTGGTTTTAAATAAAGTATGGTTGAAGCCAGCCAAGGAGACGGCTGAGCAGACCCAACAGAAGGCACTATTCCGAACAGTTTGCAAATCACATGGAAAGTGCTGTAAGTTGATCACAGACAATGGAAGTACATACAATTTAGTTGCCATCGAGATGGTGGAAAAGATGGGATTGAAGCAACTTAAGCATCCCACACCTTACAAAGTGTCGTGGCTGTAGAAAGGCCACCAACTATTAGTTGATGAATAGTACAAGGTTGAATTTCACATTGGCAAATACCAGGACAAGGTTGTCTACGATATCATGCCAATGTATGTGTGCCATATACTGCTAGGGAGACCGTGGTAGTATGATCGGAAGGTGACGCACAATGGGAAGACGAATTGTTACAAATTTGTGAAAGATGGAGTCAAGCATACTCTTGTACCCATCAAAGAGGAGGATACAACATAAGCAAGTGGAACAAAAGCATTGTTAATAGGAGGAAAACAATTTGTTAAGCAGATTGAGGAAAACGAGGTGAATTATGCGATTGTAAGGAGGACTAAGACAGTGTTGCTGAACACAGAAAAGTCAGAATTGCCTACAGAGATTCAGGAGATGTTAGAAGAATTTAAGGACATTGTAGTCGATGACTTACTGGATAAGTTGCCTCCCAAAAGGAGAATTAGCCATCATATCGATTTCATACTTGGAGCAAGCCTACCAAATAAGGCAGCATATCGAATGAGCCCGAAAGATAATGAATAGATTCGTAAACAGGTGCAAGAGTTGTTGGATAAGGGACTGATCAAAGAAAGCTTGAGCCCTTTTGCGGTATCAATAGTACTCGCACCCAAGAAGGGTGGAGAATGGCGGATGTGTACGGATTCATGAGCTATCAGTAAAATCACTATTCAGTACATATTTCCCCTACCCAGAATGGATGATATGATGGATTGTCTTAGCGGGGCAGCTTATTTCACGAAAATTGATTTGAAGAAGGGATATCATCAGATCAGGATTAGAGAAGGAGACGAATGGAAGACAGCCTTCAAGACCAATGAAGGGCTGTATGAGTGGCTAGTCATGTCGTTCGGATTGAGCAACGCTCCTAGCACTTTTATGAGATTGATGAATGAGATGTTAAAAGAATTTATTGGCAAGTTTGTGATAGTTTATCTTGACGATATTTTGATTTTCAGCAGAACAAAGGGAGAGCATCTTCAGCATGTTCGAGGAGTGCCAGAGAAGTTACAGCAGAACAAACTGCTGATAAACTTAAAAAAATGTACTTTCCTGCAGAAGGAACTGGTTTATTTGGGGTTTGTAATTGCGGAAAATGAATTGAAGATGGATCCAGAAAAGATCGCGGCAATCATTAATTGGCCGTCACCAAAGAGCTTATTTGAGGTACGTAGTTTTCACGGACTGGCGAGTTTTTATCGAAAGTTTATTAGGAATTTCAGTGAAATCTGCGCGCCGATGCCAGACACCATCAAAAAGGCCAATCAACCTTTATGTTGGACCAGAGAAGCAGAGGACAGCTTTCAGCTTTTGAAGCAATAGATTACAGAGAGGCCAATCTTAAGGCTGCCCGACTTTAACAAGCTTTTTCGGGTTCGATGTGATGCAAGTGGGACAACTATTGGCGCTGTGCTCAGTCACGAAGATAGACCAGTGGCATTCTTTAGTGAGAAATTGAACGAAAGCAGGCATTCCTCGTATGACAAGGAATTTTATGCCGTGGTCAAAGCTTTAAAGCATTGGAGACACTACCTGCTGGGCAACGAGTTTGTATTATTTTCTGATAATTCAGCGCTGTAATATGTAATGTAGTAGCACAAATTAAACCATAAGCACAACAAATAGGTAGAATATTTGAAGAGTTTCACTTTCATGTTAAAACACATTAGTGGGCAAGCCAATAAAGTGGCAGATGCCTTGAGTAGGAGAGCTTTGCTCTTACAGGAAAGTAGAATATAGGTGATGTGATTCAAACATCTAAAGGATTTGTACCAGACCGACACAGACTTCAAAGAAGCCTTTGAAGCTTGCCAAAATCCCGTGTTGAGGAATACAAGTCCATGGTTGGACTACAATTTGCTGGAAGGACTATTGTTTAGAGGTGGACAGCTATGTATCCCGGACTGTTCGATGAGGGAAAATATTGTACGGGAGAAACATAGTGGTGGTCTAGCTGGTCATTTCGGCATAGACAAAACTTTGGAGCAGCTCGGACACTATGATTACTGGCCCAAAATGCACAGGGATGTACAACGATATGTGAACAAGTGTAAAGTCTGCCAATTGGCGAAAGGACATAGTCAGAATACTGGACTTTACACGCCACTACCTATTCCGAGCAGGCCATGGGACTCAGTCAGCATTGACTTTGTCTTGGGACTGCCTAGAATGCAGCGGGGGTATGACTCAGTGATGGTGGTGGTAGACAGATTTTAAAAAATGGCGCATTTTATCCCTTGCCGAAAAACTAGTGATGCCACGTATGTAGCTCACCTGCTTTTCACGGAGGTTGTTAGATTACACGACCTACCCAGATCTATCATTTCTGATAGGGATGTAAAATTCACAGGACACTTTTGGCACACCTTGTGGAAAAACTTGGGCACGTAATTGAATTTAAGCTCTGCGTATCATCCGCAGACTGATGGACAAACAGAAGTGGTTAACAGGAGTTTGGGGAATTTGTTACGGAGTTTGACTGGGGAAAATTCATGGTTATGGGATCGTGCTCTTGCTCAGGCTGAATTCGCTTATAACGATTCGCCAAATCGTAGCACCGGACACAGCCCATTCCAAATCTTGTATGGCATGCATCCTCGGGGAATACATGAACTGCGAGATTTGGGAAAATTGGAGCGGAGAAGTGCGGATGGAGAAGATTTTGCCGAAGCAATGAACGAACTACACGAAAGGGTAAAATTAAAGTTGCAGGACAGCGTGCAGAAATATAAGCAGCAAGAAGATTCAAGGCAGAGAGAAGTACAATTTAATGTTGGATACGAGGTCCTTGCACACTTGCGCAAAGAACGATTTCCTAAGGGTGCATATAATAAGTTAAAATTAAAAAAAACTTGGCCCCTGCAAGATTTTGCGTAAATTCTCAGCCAATGCCTACGAAATTTAGCTGCCACCTGATATAGGCATATCACCTATTTTCAATGTGGCGGACTTGTTTCCATATACTGTCCACGCAGAGGAAGACATTGTGGTACGGCCAGAACGAGACACCCAAGTTGGAGACAGTTCTTGGATGAGGCATATGCCTTCGGCTCAATCCCATGAGATTGAAGGAATTCCCGGTACCCAGATAGACAAGAGGACACGTAGGAAGGAATATCTACGATATCTCGTCAAATGGAGAGACTGTCCAATTGAGGACAGTTCGTGGCTTGACGTGACACAGATACAAAACGCTGGCTATTCGGTGGAGGATCTCATGGAATGGAGCCATGATTTTCTCTTACCCTGGGAGCCTGATGCGGGAGCATCTGGCTGACAACACAAAGACAAAGTGAAGGTGATAAGGTCTCTCAAGGGAATGAAGGAGTTAATTCACTGAATGGATAACGTACTTGTTTTTTTTTTTTCATTCTTCTTTTATTAAGTTTCCTAAGTTAATTTAGTGAAGTGTAATTAGGAACAATAGGAATTAGTTAGTGTCATTCTTTCTAGACAGTTAATCTACTTTTGTAAAAACATGAAAAGAAAATATGCTAAACAATAATGAAAAGTTCCGTATGAGGAATAACTGATGTGACCAATTGAACATAACTAACAACAGTTAGTGATAGTTTGAGAACACTACTATTAAAAAGAGGGACAGAACACAATGTACGGGTTCGACAAAATAGAGAAATGAAAAAGTGAGAAGAATAATTTTCTGTGCACATTCACCTCTGCGATGTCCCAAATACTGTGTATATTAATTTGTGTGAAATTACTTTCGTGGAGACTGTTATTATACCACTACAGGTTATAAAACGAAAGAGGAGATAACTAAAATCAGAGGAGAAGCGTAAGCGCCCAGGTTGCAGGCAGACTCAACCAAACAAATGGACATGAAGTCATTTATGTAAACAAACAACACGAAGTTGGAATTACGAGTCCAAACAAGCAAATAAATTCTATAAACACCAGGTATGCGAATATATAAATATAGTCCACTCAGTTCCATAATTGAATTCATAGAAACGTAAAGACAATATTCTGGTTCTTTGCACATTTACATTCTGTTCGAAACAAAGGAACGAACTCAGTTCATAAACACGTGACCCATGCTTACGACAAAGTGGAAGCCAAACCCAATAATCCACGACTCATTACCATAACCCAACAATAGTGACAAACTATAGAAGAATCGAGTAGAGACAGTGGCTCAAAGACCAAAGATACATTGACCCTACAGTCTTAGCATGAGGCCGAGCGGAAATAACTAACAAATAGAAATGACACTACCCGTGCTCAGTTGGAACAATCGAGTTTCCATGTGCCGAAACCCTCGAGCGGCCATACCTGCAATGACAAACAACAAACGAAATGAGTGCTGGTAATACGAAACAAGGAGAATTCGAAAACTGAACAGAACAACCAAGATATAGCTGGTTAGCTTACTTGACGAAGGCAAGCCATAACTGCAACAACTCCTCCAGGTTTTCCTTGCTCACGAGGAGCCGAAAACGTTAGGTAACTGAGAAAAAAAGGAGCATATATAACTAGCATAGAATAGGCAGACTTACCCTGAGAGATTGGCGGAGGAACCGAAGGAGTTCGTCACCATAGTTCTGCCAGGCTCGTGGAGGAATTGAACTCGGAACTGGAGAAACATTACCAGGAACAACGCAACCAACAACCGACTGCAAGAATCGTGGAAAGCACAGACATCGAACCTAGAGAAAGACGCACAGAGACATACCAAATTGATTACCAAACACACAACAACAGTCGACACTTGAGAAGGAGACAACGAAGGAAGCGAGCCTTACCAGGTTTTCATAACCTTGCCGGATGAATGGAAAATACTTCGAGGTCGAGTCCCGAACCAGGAAAACAAGACCATAAGCAAAACCCACATTGAATCCGCGAAGACCGCCGAGAGCACACAGCTCGGAGAACCAGGAAAAACAGACCATAAAAAAAAGGAAACCACATTGAGGCTGCGAAGACCGCCAAGAGCACATAGCTCAGAGAACCAAGCAGACAAACCATAAAAACAAAACCCACATTGAAGCTGTGAAAGACCGTCGAGAGCACACAACACAGGGAACCGGGAGAATAACGAATGAACAAAATGAACGCAAGATTGTGAAAACCTATACAAAGGCGGGCTCGTGAAATCCCAAGGCGGGACAATTGTCCAACAAACAGAGACCATCGTACTAATCACCATACCCATCATTTAATTCAAACACCGTTAATCAAATTGCATTTATAAAAATCTCTGTAGTAATTATTACTTGCCTGTACACCCACAGTGGAATACGCTGACGGTGGGATCACGTGGGTTGGCCCCATCATAGAGTATGATATAAATTATGTTATATAGTTTTAACTATTAAAAGGTAACATGATGGAGATACTTTTATTATTAAAGTAATTTTTTTTTTGCTAGTTTATTTGTTATATGTGGGGCTACTCTATGACTAAGACACCATAATTTAAGGGTATCTAATTCATTAAAATCACCTAGGGATATAATCTAATTTAGACCGCACCAACTCTTAACATAGTTGGATTTGTGCCCACAAAGTTTTAACCTTGAGAACTTAATACAAAGAACGTATTAATAGTATATTCTATCACCATCTAATCTACACCCCATAATCTATAAAAAATTTAGTTTGATAAATAAAAACTGAAATCACCATAAACTATAAAAAATTTACTTTGATTAATAAAAACTGAAATCATAAATATTATAATCTCATGTTAATTACTATAAAACAAAAAATCTCTACCATATAAACTACTTTAACTTATATAAATAAAACTATCAAATAATATTATAATATTAGATATCATTTTGGGATTCAACTGCGTTAAGTGGGCTTGATTGTGGGAGAAACTCCACAGTTAAGCGCGCTTGAGCCAGAGGAGTTCTGGGATGGGTGACCTCCTGGGAAGTCCTCGTTACCGGGTGCAAGCCCCAGAAGTGATGATTGATGCTATGTGATTCGTTCTCCACATTTCACTAGTTTCAATCCCACTTCTTCACCCCTGTGAGCATCACCCGATGCAATGAGTGCCAAGTGAACTATTCAAAAATCATGAGAAATTAGTCAGTTACGACTACCTCTCATGGAAATGGTCATACGTTTGAATGACTTACTTAACGCAGTTGAATCCCAAAATGATATCTAATATAATGCACTGCGTAATCCCCCATACTTAAATTCAAAAAGAGTCAGGGGATCTCTACTTGAATGGTTCATGAGGGCACAATACTTGCTAAGGTTTTGCAAATGGGGTAGCAAGCTAAGTGGGCTTGATTGTGGAGAAACTCCACAGTTAAGCGCGCTTGAGCCAGAGGAGTTCTGGGATGGGTGACCTCCTGGGAAGTCCTGGTTACCGGGTGCAAGCCCCGGAAGTGATGATTGATGCTATGTGATTCGTTCTCCAATTTTCACTAGTTTCAATCCCACTTCTTCACCCCTGTGAGCATCACCCGATGCAATGAGTGCTAAGTGAACTATTCAAAAATCATGAGAAATTAGTCAGTTACGACTACCTCTCATGGAAATGGTCATACGTGAATGACTTACCTAACGCAGTTGAATCCCAAAATGATATCTACTATATAACCAATTTGAGCATCTAATAAGAGCAAGGACATATCCATTTGAGGGCCTTGGACCCAGTAAATGTAGCCTAGGAGGGGTGAACTACCTCATTAGTTGTTGTGTTATATTATGTGATTTTATCTTGATGTGTTTTTCAGATTTAATATGCTAAATAGTCAAATGAAATAACACTCCTTCACAGATAAGACTCAGAAATTTACCAAAAACACTTTGTTTCAATAGCAAGATATGTAAAACAATTTGCACATATAATTTTATGGAAATGAATTCCTTTAACTGCATATACAAGTGGTTTCATTTTCAAATCAGATATGGACTCCCTAACACCATGCCATAGATATCCAATGGTATCACATCAAGTTTTTCCTCATCCACTAACTTAGAAAAGATCACGAATTTGACCTTGCACTACTTAGTTACATTCAATTCTGGTTTATCATGTATTCATCCAAGTGGGTAAGGTTTTGGATGTGGTTTGGTTTCCAAGGCTAGCTTCTTTACTAAGGACTCCGAAATTAAGTTTTCTTGGGATCCGGTATCAAATAGAGTTTCCACTTTTGTATGATTTATGATAAATCTAATATGAAATAGCTCAATTCTCTTTTGGTCATTAGGAAGAGAGTCATATATTGAACTAGTCCCTTCATGTGATTCAGAATTAACATGAGATGTAAGAGTAACTTTTGTTCCTGCTATTGTTATTAATGCTTCTTCTCCAAAATTGGATCCAAGGTCTTGCTACATAGTTGCCCTTGTCTTTTGCTTGCCTTTTCCTCCATACTTCTTTGGTCTCGTTTTCGGGTATAGTTTCCAACAATGATCGTTGTCATGGCCCTATTTTTGAAGTGAGTGCAATAAGATCTTTCTCCTTCATCTTTCTTGGTTGATGTCATCCTCTTCTCCTTTCCTTTTCCTTTCAATTTTGTTTTTCCATTTGCAGGATTGAAAGGTGGTTTCCTGAAATGATCATCTCTTTCATTTTTGCCCCTATTCTCAAGATGGATGGCCTTTACATTGGCTGAGTCAATGGTAGTTGGTTCAAACAATAATAATGAATGTCTAAGGTAACTATGTAATGATCCAATATACTTAGTTACTACTTTAGGTGAGTCAAGTGCAATGGCCAAATTAAGTGCTTGTTGTCTAAATTCCTCTATAAAGCTTTGAACATCCTAACCTCTACCTTGCCTTAAGTATTGCCAATCCATTAAGGCTTTTTGTTTCTAACCCAAGGGATAAAATTATTGCTTTAATGAAAAAATAAAACTAGGCCATGAGGAAAGAAGATTACCCACACTCTTACTACTTCGCAATTTGCTCTCCTACCAATTAAGAGTAGTGCTACTCAGCCGAAGAGAGGCCATCTGAATATTTGCCTCATCCTCTTTGATCTGCTAAATCCTGCAGTATTTTCAATCTTCCTAATCCAATTATTAAGATTTTCTACATTACTTTCACTGTTAAACATGGGAAGGTCAAATTTGACATATAATTTAAAGAAAGGTTTCTTAGATCCATCCCTTGGATTTCTATGATGATGATGATGAGAGGAAGAAGAAATTTCACTCGTGGAAGGAGAAGAAGGGGGTTCTTCTCCACCATTTCCATTCACTAAACCTTGTTCTCCTAGATTTCTCTCTTCTGCTTTCTCCAGCCTTGAAAGCAAATGACTGACATTTTCTGCCATTGTATAGAGGGTTTTATGGAAATTTCACTCCTCTTCATGACAAGCCTCTTCATCTGCCATGTTTCTTCTCCGATGTGCTTGCCCCGCTTCAGGATCAAAAGACTTTAGTTTCCCTTCACCTCTTCAGAGCCTATTTCTTGTTAGCATACAAAAATTCAATTCATATCTAAAAGGACCTGCTCTGATGCCACTTGATCCAAAATCTTTCGCTTATAGATGCGTTAAAGAATTACATGCATAAATTGTAGCTTAAACATAGAAATTTCATGTGCACATGAGAGAAGAGGAGAAACACATAAAGAATGAAAGAAGACAACAAGACTTGATAACAAAGTTTGTCTGGCTTGGACTACGTCTCTGGGCCCTACTCGATCAATGCGCAGGCCTTCATTCATTAAGTGGCATGAGAAAGAAGAGTAGAAGCATCAGTTACAAAAAAAAAAGGAGTTTTATACTTCCATACTGAAAAATGGTCAAAAAATGCAAAACTATGATGGAGAAATGGGTAGTGCCATTGTGTTCATGGTGTCGAGAAATGTTGAAACCATATAAAATTTGTCAAAATATGACAAAGTGGAAATTCGGCCCTCTTGCAAAATTCTGCCTTGAATTGCGTGTACTACCTCCTTTGCTTGGGCACACTAACAAACTACATTTAAATATAAATTCATTCGCGGAATTCCTGAAGGAGTCAACTAGCATGTTGGTTAAGGATCTAGTTAATATGGAGGAGGTTGGGTGGTCAAACCCCACCTCCTCCCTTTTATATAACAAATCCTTTTTCTAAATTATGGGTTGGGCTGGGCCCGCCTTGGGTGGCCCACCCCCGTACCTACCTCTACTGGTCTTCATTGTAATGAATGATGGTGAGTTCTTTTTTTTTGGGTGTGGTTGGATTCATGCCCCAAGGGTCAACCCACCACCCATTACATATATTGAATAACGATGCCGAGGTGTGGGTTGTCGGGTGGTGGGGTCATGGCCGCCCACCAAGTTTGTTTGTTGTTGGTTCAAACGTTCTGTGGGAGGGGTCAGGGTTCATGGTCTGCCCCTCCATTAATATAAATATGTCATGTGGACTTGGTTGGGGTGGCAAGGTTGGTGGCCCAACACCCCTTTATTTTAATATTTTTTTGTTTAAATAAAACCAAACGCACATTTTTAAAAATTTTAATTTTGACCGAAGGAGTCATTTAAACAAGCAACAATTTCACCCAGAATCTGGCCAGAGTTGGATGGATTCTGTCCACCAGAAAATTCCAAATTGTGTCTTTGTTAAGCCTACCTAGTCAGCAAAATGTCAACCTAACTTTGACTACCTCTATTTCCTCCATCCGGATTCGGATTGGGGTGTCGTTTGCACCATTGGAATCAAGGTGACGAGCACTTCGATATGATGTCAAGTTCATCGTCTTTCCACCACTTTGAATATTGAGCCTTTTCCATGCCACTTGTGTCTGGAGATCCTCTTGGATCAAAAAATATAAAATCCATCATAGAATCACAATGCCTTATCATCCATAAGTGAATGGCCAAGTGGAAAGCACCAACAAAGTCATTGAGGGGATTCTTACCAAGACTAGGCTAGTCACCGAAGGAATTGGGCTGATAAACTTCCAGAATTGATGCAGGCATATAGAACTACGTGGAGGAATACTATGGGATTCTCACCATATGAATTTGTGTATGGTAAAAATTCCTTATTCCCTATTGAGTTCTAAATCAAGACATTGATAAAACCATTGCATGTGAATTTTGATGTGGCTACAACACAAAAGCAAAGGTTGAACTAGCTCAATGAATTGGAGGAGAAATCACTGGTTGTTTGTTGGCTTGAGGGGGATTGAACTAGGTTCAATGTTAATTAGCCAAACAAATACATATACTATTGTCCATTCTGGCATCAGCCCACGGAGCACGTATCAAAGTATCACCCGAAGCAATATGGGGGGATGCTGGAACGAAGTTTCCGCACCCTGAGATGGTTGTGATGTCGGTTAATTCCTTCTTAGTCCTACCTTCGTGCAGGTGGCTTCTCTCTAGGCCTTGCAAGACAAGCCCTCTATTGCACCCTTTAATAACTCCACGAAAGGGTATACTTGACCTTCCCGTAGACCTAACCTGCTTCTCAGGTACTTTCACACTGCTATGACGGTGTACCATGTAAATTCCCCAATTAATCTAAGTGACTAGCTTAGATTTATTAAAAAATTATAGTTAACACCACGTAAACAGATATCCTTAACTGCATTTAGTTTTCCAATGTAATTACATTCATTCACGCATCATATGAGCATAGTAAAGGATATTCATACTTAACATATCAATATGCATCAACAGAACAAAGATACAGGAATTGCAGAATATTTTTATTTATTGATATCTTCCAAGTGCTTACAAACTTTGTCCACCCTCTGCACACAGCTGCAGGGGTCTGCGCACTCAGCTGCAGAATTCTACCCTAGGCCTCTGCATACTCAGCTGCAGAGCCTTTACGTATGCTACAACCCAAGACTTAGACTTCTTATTTTAGAGCTATGACTCTCTTACATGATTCATTATTATTGTCTCTCCAAAACTACTTAGAGCTTTGATATTTTTATATAATCCCATGGTCCGCAGACCATGGGTAGTTCTCTTATAACCGACTTTACTTTACAAAACTAAGGGCAGACTACCCCATATGGCACATGACACCTTCGCACCCCGTGACCACAAAATGCTGAGTCTTTACAATTTTATTACAATATTTGACTCAAACATGGGCTTTTAGCCCCAAAACTATCTTTGGGGGATCCCACTCCCAACAAGCCCTAAACACAAACATCGTGACTCGCCCTCGAGTCACTCAGTGTTGGTAGGATAAATCGATCTTGTGGACAAGACTGATCTCCCTAGTATCAAAAGATAGTCTAGCAATAAACAAACAAACAAGCCTATCTTTATCTAGACATATGTGATTTATAAGTAAATACTACAAAGGTGTTAAGATCCTACCTTAGATCTAGTGCTTTTTCATAGTAGTCATCCTGCAGCCATTCAAAAGAGTTATCTTTGAAGACCTGCAATCACAAACAACCAAACATTAAATAGCACTTGCATATCAAATATTATAAATCATGCCTATTGTGGTGATCGAGGAATCCATAAAATAAACCATGAATTAATAGCTTATTGATAAAAAAAAGTATATTTGTATTAACTTTGAATAGTAGAAGAACGTCACAGCCTTTTTAGCCTTGATGTTGAACAAGTTCTTCCTGGGGTCCAAAATAGGAATTTCCTTGACTTTGACAAGTCATGCACTCTTCCAAATGAGATTCATAGAGGTATGTAATCTCTCCTCATAAAAAATCAACTAAAGAAGACTAAGTTGCAACAACATTTTACCTCAAAAAATGCTAAGCTTCTAACTCTAACCAATTAACCAGCTCAATGCTTCTTTTTATAGTGCAGAGGAGGAGGTTACAGCTCCACCTATGAAGGGATAGAATCCTCCTTCAAATGAATAAGCTCCTCACATCAAGGGATTAGCTCCTTAAGGTATGGGTTACATGAACCTTAAAAGAGCGAACTTGCCACCTTAAGATTCCTTCCAAAAGCTTCTATAAATAACTGAAAGTGAGTTTTTTTCAGAATATACTTGCACCTTTTTAACTTTTACAGGGGTTCGCACCTTTAACATAGAGACAGTGTGGTCAGGTGTTCCATAGACATGACCATTAGGTGCAGGACCATAGGTAAGATAAAGAGAAAGCGCGGAACCAGAGTTTTAAAAACTTTTGAGAGATTTTCTCTTATTTTCAAGGCTTCATATGAGGAACTGATGTTTTAGGCTTGCAGAGGAGGAAAGTATGAGTGGTAATGAACTCACACAGATAGCAGAATGTTAAGGTGACAGTTTTCAGTGCAACACTCAGTAGGCGTGGAGATCTTTGTGTGAAGCCCTTCTAGCTTGACCCGTATGACTGCTACCTTGGACGTGCATTGAGTTGCTACCTACTTCACGTCTTCCACTGTCTTCTCAGTCACTGCTACTGCGTTTTCAGCTGGAAGCTTTCATTACATCACTTATAGATTCGTAAGCTTTCCTTTGATATTCCCTACCACTGTGTAAGCCTCCTCCAGCCAAGGTTTTAGTCTCACCCTCAGCACTGCTTCCTTGTGCAGCACTGCGTCCACTTGTTCTTTCAGCTACTTGGCATCGTACAACTTGGCTAGTCTCTGTGTTAGTGCGATGATTTTCACTATGCCCTTAACATCATCATAGTGTTGTTATAGCTCGTGAACTTCCATCTCTAGCCTTTGTATATTGGGGTCCTCCTGAAAACTTGACGGGACTTCAAATTATTGCTTAAACAACTGTGTGCAATCTTCTACTGCACTATCCACCACCACGACTGCTTCTGTGACAGTGGTTGCCCATTATTCCTTCACTTCTAGAGGAGTTTAAGGTTGGGCCCTCAAATGTAGCTCTATAATTTTCAGGTTCAACTCCAACTGAACCTGCGCCATCTCAGTTCGAGTGTTGCACACCCCTATGGCCAACTTGCGGATGTGTACCTCGACTAGCTCCTCCTCCAGAATGGCCAACTCTGGGACCATTTAGCACACCTCCTTAATGACCTATATAATCCTCTTACTCTGATTGGTCACCTTGGTCTCAACAGTGATGACAACATTTCTTTATAGGGCCATGTCTTCATTTTTGATCCGTTGTTCATTGGTTACCTGGAGGGCATAGTTCTCACGATCCCTTAGTTTTGCAATTACTCCATCCTATAAGAGGTGGAGTGCTTCACGTGGAAGCGCTGCTAGGTTCAACCCAACTCCATTCAGGGTGCTGACAGTGGGCCTGTCAGCCTCATTCTTTGTGGTCAGTGCTCCATCTGACATCACTATTGCACTGGAAGCCTTCGTGTGCACCATATCAGTAGCCTCTGAAGTGTCGATAGCCAAACTTGTAGATAGTGTACCAGCCTATGACACGCAGGTCTACAACTCATGCAACCTTGTCTGGATAGAACCTAGGATGATCTGCTACTATTTTTCAAATTGCTATAAGGCCTTCATGGCGACATCCCTAATTGTGTCACTGATATCATGTAAATCGCCCTCTGTCAATGTGACAGGGTCCAGTGAGTTCTTGGTCTCCTCTGGATTCTTCTTGGACACTCCCTTCTCTAGCTCTCTTGGGCATTTGATGTAGGTGGACATCTCCTGAGGGTCCGCACCGTGATGTTTTGTTTCTTCCTTTGTCTTAGGTGAAGGCGACCTCGCGCCTTTTTCAAAGCCACACTCTGTTTCACTTGTTCCACTTGTCTACTTTCCTACCTGCTTTCCTTCCTGCTCCGCCTAGGCCTTATCACTTGCCTCCTTTTTCCTCTTCTCAACCAGCTATGCCATCTTTAGCTTAGACTCCTCCTTCTTCTTATGTGTGGCAAACTTGCTCCCGCCCACTGCCAAGCCCATGGTAGTGCGCCACTCCTCTGGCCATTGATCAATCATGGAATTAGTGGCATCATCCGTAGCCAAATAGAACAAGTTGTACCATTTCAGTGTAGAGTCCTTCTGCGGCCTAATGGATACTCGATGGAAGTCAGCATTGAATTCAGCATAACCCTGCAGGTTGGCATACACCGTAGGTGACAATCGTGGCTTACGATTGATGGCCATCCTAATATTCATTTCCATTAATATCCAGAGTATCTTGCTATCCTTGACTTGCTACGTGTCCTTCGTCGCCCACAACAAAGTGTACCTCACTGCTTCAGGGAGGTCTGGTATGACCGAAGGTAAGTGAATGTCCTTTGGTAGCTCCCACTCTACCAACATAATCAATAACAAGAGCCATGCATAGTGGAATGTCTCGCTAAGATCTTTTTTCTCGCGACAGTTCGCTAGGAACTCTTCGTGAAGTTAGTCTGACCAATTGAACTGGACTCCTTTAGTGCACTTTTGTGCAAGCGCGAGGATAGGCACTGGCACCTCGTCAGCGCGACACTTCCTCATTACTTTCTCTGTAAGGATCTACGTGGCTACCTTCACAACAGGGTCGCAGATGCCGGATATGGAATTTCTACGCGGCTTCTTCACCATTTTAAATCTTTCCTTCATTGATTCTATGAGGGCCTGCTCACCACCCTTTCCACCAAAGATCATGGCTGGATTTTCACTTGTATAGAGCAGGCACATTATTCGTTGAATGAACCTATCTGTGATGGGTATCGGCACCTCCGGCCACAGACACCCATCATGCACCAGGCACAACAACTGCTTGATAACTAAAACTATCACTGGGTTGGGGTTGTAGTGTGGCACCTAGAGTAGGTTGAGCAACCCTACCTTCTCTACTCCCTTGAGCCACCTTCACGGCTCCAATGCAGTCATTCCCATATTCGTATCAAAGATACTATGCATCAACTTCTCAGTCACCAGGTGTGGGAACTTCTCGTGGTCTACCAAGTCCTGGTCTTCAAGTTTCAACAGTGGCAATCTTGCCAAGCATGGACCGTCGAAAGCAATTTCATGCGGTAGAAGAGGGGTTTGCAGTGGACTCTTACTCTCATCGATGTCCTTTGGTACGTTGGATTTAGGCTTGCGTGGAGGGACATACTCCAGCAACCAAGTAATAGGGTCCACACCCTGGGCTTCAACCTCCTCTACTTCAGCTCCCATATCCTCATCGTCCATTGGGATGTCTTTGATATCTTCCTCTTCTGGTTCTAGGTTTATGGCCTTGCCTTTCTCCTGTGTAGTGGACTTTTGTCGGTTTATCCTTGGCAATGTGCACACCAATATGGCAGGTTGCTTGCCCTTCTTGTCCATCGTGGTCTTTGTAGTTGGGGTTGGCTTTGGTCTCGGTGTTCTCGGTGATTTAGGCACCTCTGCCAATACTTCGGCCACTTCTAGAGTAGCTACTTCTACCTCTCTTTCCATTTCCTGTGCTGACTCCTCTACTACTTGTTTGGTCTTTATAATTTCTACGGGTGCTAACATAACACATTCTAACAGTGCTCGCAACGTCTCTGGCAAGTTCGCAAATGCAGAAGTCTCTTTGAAAGCCTCGAATAACTCTCAATCCATAGGTGTCTGAGAGTTCAACAACTCAAAATGCCAAGTGTTTCTTGCTGGACAACCACTTGTAATTTATAGGGCATTTTTAATTCGAATTTGACCGTTCGCCCCAAATTCGGTTCATTAATTCTAGATTGGTGGCAAATTTTCAAGGATCTGAGTCATAAATTTCATCTTAAATGTTGGTTTCCCACTCCATTTGACCTCAATTCTGCCATCATTTCATGAACAATGACTTTAATGGTCACTTTCTGGCCAACCTGCGTGATTTCTTTGAGGGTAGCACAACTCCCTCCGTGCTACCATAGACCATGTGACACTTCCTTTCTTCGCACCATACTCCACTCATGCAACTCCCCAACTCGGGTAGTATAGTTTATGGTCTCGTGCCTCCTTTCACCAACCTAGAGCGCTAAGACTGAGCTACCTTCATCTAGTCACATGGTCGGACCACCGTTGTATGGCTTCAAGTGACTGCCATTCACCTTTCTTGGGAAGGGTTCTTCATTCAATTTGATGAGCTGTACCACTCCTCCATCAGTAATTTCCTTAATAACATAGGGCCCTAACCACTGTATTCTGAATTTCCCTAGAAATTTATCAAACTTACTATCATATAGCAAAACTAGGTCATTTACCTTAAATGTGCGCAGCTTCATATGTCGATCATTCCATGCCTTTTCGCGTTGCTTTTGGACATGTTGGTGAAATCTAGCTAAAAATATCTCTTCCTCAAGTTCATCCAGCTATGAAAGCCTTTCCTCGAGGGCTCCGTGATCCATCATACCTATGAGCACTGCTATGTGCAAAGTAGGCACGATATATTCCATAGGCATTACCGCTTCAACATGATAGACAAGCCTAAAGGGGGTTTGTCCAGTCAACTTCTTGCATGTCATTTAATAATCCCATAGTACTGCAGGTATGCGTAGGTCCCAATCACTTCACTGAGCATTGCAAACCTTGGTCAGTGCATTTTCGAGCACCTTGTTGAACACCTCCACTGTCCTGTTAGCCTGCGGGTGATAAGGTGTGATCTTCTAGTGATATGGTGTGACAATGAACGTGTTGATTATCTCATTTAGGAAGTGCGTACGACAATCACTCATCAAAATATTTGGACACCCAAATCACATCAATACATGCTCAAAGAGGAACTTTGCAGGGGCCGCACCTGTGCAATCCTTCACAGGCTATGCCTCTGCCCGAGTCAAATACTCCATCACGGTGATAATGTACCTTTCTCCTGTCTTTCCTTGGGGCTGAATGGGTCACACAAAATGTAGAGCCCACTTCTTAAATTGTTGCAACATCATCTATGGGTTCAAAGAAATCTCATCCCTCCACGATGGCCTGCTAGTCCTTTGACACACATCACACACCTTGCAATACGCTTTTGAGTCCTGATGGAGAGCTGGCCACCATAACCTCGCACATAAAATATTCTACATGGTTTCTCTTCCTGCATAATGTTGTCCCATGATGCCCCCATGAGCATCCACAAGGATGTTGCTTCTTTCAAACTCAAGTACATACCATTGCAATATCTCATCAAACCCCATTTTGTATAGATGCACAAAAATGACAGAGAAATCTCTCGCATGCACCACTAATTCCTTCTTCTACTCGATAGTGTATCCTTTCGGTGCTCTTCCCCTGTTTCAAACCGTGACAGATGGTCTAGTCTCACGTTCAGTCATCTGGGCTTCACAATAACTTTAAAATCATACTCCTAGAAGAATAAAAGCCACCTACAGATTCTGACCCCCAACACAGGCTTATTGATCAAGTACTTCAGTGTGGAGTGATCTTTATACATCTTAGAATGGCCTCCCAGCAAGTAGTGCCTAAACTTCTAGAGCACATACACCATGTCTAACCCTTCACGCTCAGTGCTAGAATAGTTCTTGTCTACTTTGGATAATCTTCATCTTACGAATGTGATAGGATGGTCCAAGCCTTCTCTGCCAGCCTGTGTCAGTATTGCTCCCAGTGCTATACATGATGGATCGACATGTACATGAAACTCCTTCTTCCAAACTGGGAAGACTAGAATCGGTGTAGTGACCATCTTTTCTTTCAATACGTTCAAGCTCTTCTTGCATTGCTCGTTCCAACAGAATGAGACATCCTTCTTCAAAAATTTCTCATAGGCACAATGATCTAGGCATAGCCTTTGATAAACTTTCTGTAATATCCGATATGTCCCAGCATATCACGCAACTAACTCACAATCCTTGACACTTCCAAGTTCAATATCACCACTATCTTTACGGGATCTACCATCAGTCCCTATCTAAAAACCACATGCCCCAACAGAGTCCCAAAAGGAGCACAAAACAAACACTTCATTAGATTGAGCATAATCTGGTATCTCCAATAGGTATCCAGCATCAAGTGTAAGCTTGCTACATGGTGTTTAACCAGCCCAAACACAATCCAATCGTCAAAATATACCTCAAGGAACTTATGAATACACTCGTTGAATGCAACAAAAACTACGCACAATAAGATCGAAGGTGCATTCTTCAATCCAAACAGAACTACAGTGTACTGAAAACAACCCCACTCAGTCGTGAAGGTTGTCTTGCTCCTATCCTCTGGCACGACTTTGATCTGGTGGTACCCAGAGAACCCATCACTGAAGGAATGTGCTTCTTGGCCACCTACATTGGTCAACACTTCATCAGTGAACGGAGTTGGGAAAGGATCATGTACACAAGCGTCATTCAAATTTCTGAGATCCACGCATATCCTTATTTCATCCTTCTACTTTTTCTCCTATACCACCATTGGGCTTACCCAGTCATATTCTTCCATAGGCTCAATGATGCTTGCTGCAAGCATCTTGTCTAGCTCTAAGTAGACCTTCCCCTTATATTTTGGATTGAGACGGCAAGGTCTTTGCTTAAATGGCTTCACGTTGCGCTTCAATTTAATATTCATCATTCCTAGAACCCTAATTATCCCCTTCAAATCTGTAAACTTGGTAGGGAATAAATCTTGGTATTCGTGGAGAAATTTAGCACCTTATCCACTGTCGCATCATCACAGTAGTCTCCAATCTTTGTGAATTTTGGTTCTACCTTCGTACCAATGTTTACTTGTTTCATTTTCAATGTCATGGTTATGTTAGGGTTCTCAATCTATGGTCCTTTAACCTCATGATGACCTTCTGTTTCTGGAATGTTAATCTTCCTCAGATCCTCATCTTCTTCTTCAGCGGTCACGTTATAGCATTCCAGCGCATGACTTAGCTGAGTAGCCCACTCAGGCTGAGTAAGGTCCAAAGGATCTTGTGGTATCCTAAAGATTGTTGCTTTCACTTCTTGTAGCTCCTCATCAATATAGTCAAACCATATTCAAAACTGAATGTCATTTTGAATCCCTCGCGCAGAATATCCATTTCACCTGTACCATGGCGGAGCTCCGTTTCTACATACCAATTCATTACGACAACATCAAGGGTGTGACAGAACAAGTGCATCCATTCATGTTGGGGTTTTCTTCATAAGCCTAGGCCCATTTGGTGGGATGCACGCACAGATCATCCTACCCACCATACTTGTCTGTCATTCACATCTTAGGCTTCCCAAATCATTTCCTCATCATCCTCCTACATTTGCACCAATCATCAAAGCATCCTTTATGCGTACCCCACCATCTTGCGGGCGTAGCACACAGTGCCCAGTTCAACACCTGGAAGCGCTGCTTTTCTGGTACCTCCCTTTAAAATTCATCCAAAAATACATCTACCTCATTCAGGCCATCATAAGTCGGCAAATTTCTTACCTTCGAGGACACACGGTGCAGCGACCGAGTGATCATGTTACAGTTCATCCTAGTCACTTCATGTAATCGATTCTTCTAGTGTTCTAACTCTTCATCGGAGTCTGAAGTGTAGGAACTCTCACAATCCCATGTAATTCATCCATGTGTAGTGGGATTCACCCAATCTTGGTCTTGCGCTGTTATCTTATAGATATAGTACAAATCATCATTACTCTCATAATCATAGAATGGTTCAGTATAACACGATCCCTCAATAGGATTTAAGGGTACTATTACATGTAGTGATTTCTTCTCAAATATCATATTTCACTTCTTTAGGTTGATTACCCCATTCATATCAATAGCCCAGTCAATTCCCAGGAGCACAGGATAGGGATTGTTTTCATCCACTATCTCTATTACTTCAAATTCAACTAGCGCACTCGCACCTTCAATATCCACAGTTACCCCTACAACTGCCCCATGAGGATGATCTTCTACTAATTCACCACCCTTAGCTAAATCAGAGACCCTTCTAGTGTGGGTCTCACCATCCATTCCCAATTCTGCTTCAGTAGGACGTTCACATTTGACCCCAGGTCTAAAATGAGCTGATCCATTTCATACTCTACTATCTGCATGGTCAACCTCATATCTTATACCATTCTTGTATTATGCTTGCCAATATTTCATACTACGCGTGTCTCACCTAATGTGGTTCCAATGCATCTATTGATGAGCTCTTGTAACCCCTTCATAGCCTTACTATCACGCAATAAATTCATATAGGTCTACAAGAAAGTTGTGAGCGTAGAAGGGTCCATTTCCTGATCAGGCTTATCCTTGATTTTTGAGGTGGAGGCCTAAACAAAGCTCTTCTTGGCTTCCATGAAGGTTTCACGTGCATGCTCCAAATTGAACTCAGCCTCCTTTGCTGGAGCTTTGCAGACCCATGTATTTCCTTCTATCTATTTCCCCTTGTCATCTCGTGTCGCGATTCCACTTATGAACACTATATTTACATTTGGATCCTCTTCACACCTTCTCAAACCTCATCATCTGTAGGTTCTAAGTTGGCAGAGGTGGTAGCGCCCCTTTGTCATGTATCGTAGCTATCAGTGTAGGGTAGTATTTTGTTTCATGATTGAAAAACATGTAATACTTTCATGATAGACGTGTTGGATTAGTGCAATCGCAGGCATAGTGTCCCTGTCCTCTACAATTATTGCAGATCAACTATCCTCGACCTCTTCTAGGTCCTCCCCTGCCTCGGCCTCGTTTGTGCCCCTGAAATCCTGTCTTTTTCATCCCTGAGCTCTAGTCAGTTGGGCACATTTCTACTTGAACCCTATAGGCGGAAGTTTTATCCATGATCAATTCATAACTCTTGCAATTATGATCATCATGCCCTACCGACCTACAAAGTTGAACAACAGTTGTTACGGTGTCTGTACAAACTTCTGCAGCAAATGACAATTATTTGTGGTATGCTTTCCTGCTACCTGATAGATAGTGCACCATAATGAAGGCCCTGTGCTTAGTCCTGCTTGAGCTTCTAGGCTCAAAGGCATTAGTACTCCTCCCACAATATAGTTTGAAAAGACTGGGCAATGGTTTCTGTCATGACCCAGACTCTTGCATTTCAGGCACCATACTTCTTCGCGCACCTTAGGTCAAACTGTTATGTCCTGATTCAGGCTTTGCATCTCAAGGCACAGATTCTTCAATTGCCCATAGATATGTTAAACCACTAGATTTGGATCTTGCATTGGTGTTTCATGTAGTCTCATTGCAATCTCCAAGGCCTCCACCTAAGTTGTTATCTTTTGTTGTGAAAATGAAACCCTTAAGTGTGGCAGTAGTGAAGCCACAAACCACTCGTGATTTTTTCCATTTCTTAAGTTCATATTAGTTTCACGGATTTTACACTTCAACCTCTAATCTAATTCCCAAGTTGTCTCGCCTTGTTTCATTTTGATTTCCTTGAACCCCACAATCTACTGTGCCCCGAATTTAGGCCTAATGGATTCTTTTTGCAACTCAGTGTGGATATCCTCCACCCCAGCATTTGGGTTATCACTAGAGTACTTAATGTACCAGGTTAGCGCGCGATCCTAGAGAGCACTAACCAGTGTTTCCTTCTTCATGCGATCATTCGTGATGCCCTAAGCTTCCCTTACATCTTTCACGACGAACTAGAACTGGTCTTGGTCCTCATTTCCCAAGCCTTTAAAGACATGCAGCTTTGTTGAATTTGCCATGTTGAACTGCAGTGGAGGCGGTGGTGGTATGGGTGAAGTCGCAGGTGATGGTGGTGAAGTTGGAGGTGGTGTGGGTGGAGGTGGTAGTCACAGGAATTCTTGTCTTATTAACTAAATTTCACTTCACAGAGAAGCCTACGCTACTCCCTCTTCGTCACCTAGTTGACGTGAAATCAATGGACTATATTCAGGACCCTTTTTCCCTTCATTCCTATAATTTTTTCCGCTTTGCATAGTTCTAAACATCAAGCTAGCTTCATAACCCTTTTTTCACACAATAGCATTTTAATCTAGGTATTCAAAGATTTCACGTACTTACCTTGCAGTCCTTTGAAAAAGCACCACTCCGCCTCACTGTAGCTAACTGAGGTGTTGACTGAGAATTCAGCCACAAACCCTCCTATGACGTGATTGAGCCAATGATCAACATTGCGAGTGATATTTTCCTTAGATGCTTCCAATTTCTATATTAGCTCCAGGGTCCAAACAATAGGACCATCAAGTTTCCACCTTCCTTCTCTATCTTCTAGCTTCGCAATCCACTCATATAGCTTAATTGGGAAGGAGCAGAAAAAGATCTCGTGGATCTTTGTATACAGGTATTTGTCCAATCACTATTCCTTTGTCAATCACAAGGTTCTATTCTCTTGTGCCATGAATTCGTGGATCCTCCTATCCAACCAGTCTCTGATCTCCTTCTGAGTTGGATTCCAGTGATACAACATCACACATCTCTTATGCAGATTTTGGTCCTGACAGTGGAACCATTTGTTGGATTGAGGGGGCTTGACCCAGGTTCAAAGTTAATTAGCCAAACAAATCCCCACTACTGGCCCTTTTGGCATCAATTTACGGAGCGCGGATGGAAGACTCATCCGAAGCATTATGGGGGGATGATGCAACCAAGTTTCCACACCTTGAGATGGTTTTGATGTCAGTTAATTCCTTCTTAGTCCCGCCTTCACGTAGGTGGCTTCATTCTAGGGCTTGCAAGATGAGCCCTCTATTCCACCCATACCTCCGCGAAAGGGTACAATTGACCTTCACATAGCCCTAACCTGCTGCTCGGGTACTTTCACACTACTATGATGGCGTACCATTCAGACTCCCAAATTAATCTAAGTGACTATCTTAGCTTTATCAAACAATTATAGTTAACACCGCATAAACAAATATCCTTAACTATGTTCATTTTTCCAATGTAATTACATTCATTCGCGCATCATATGAGCATAATAAAGGAAATTCATACATAACATATCAAGATACATCAATAGAACAAAGGCACATAAATTGTAGAATATTTCTCTTTATTGATATATTTCAAGTGTTTACAAACTCTGTCCACCCTAAGTGCACAGCTACAGGGGTTTGCACACTCAGCTATTGTTATAGCTCCAAATCTCACTATTATGGTTTGTGATGCTGCACTCATGGCCTAGGGCAACCCCTCCTGCCAGACCTGGTCCAAAATCTAAAAAACAGTGTTTTATTCCCTGTACGCGACATTGCCCTGAGTTAAACGCGTGTGTACGCAGGTTCATATATACCCAACCCACGTGTATGTATTAAAACACTTAAAAAAATATAAAACTCCTTATTTTTCAGGCGGATATCGCGGGTTTTACCTGCTGATCACCTGTTAGTGCCCGTGGCCTCAACTGCCCCCAACCAATTCCTAACTAAAAAACTACTTTGGAATTGGTATAAAAAGACACCAAAGGGAAGGCCTAAGGGAGGAGAGAATATAGAGAAAGGTTATTATACTGAGATTTCCCCCTGATCAGGTCTGAAGACCCTTGTGCCTTATGCACTTCCCCCATTTTGTACAGGAAAATCTTGTTTCCTTGAGATTGGATGTTCATCCCTTAGTTATGACATCTTGGAGTGAGTATTGGAAGGAGACCTACTCGAGGCTTGAGGCGGGACAGATCCAGAAGGAGGCTGAGCTTTGAGCCTGCAGAAGTGGTTCAGGTGATATTGCTCTTGTTTGTACTACTCTATTTGTCTAATAAAGAAACACGTCTTGTTCTCAATATGCTTCTATCCTTATGTTAATGATGTTCATATTTGAATTTCATGTATGAATGGATGTCTAAAAGTTTATAACTAACTCCTTTCTTGTATAACATAAAGATGATTTTCATATAAATCTTTGTCCATATACTGCTACATTATTTGGAATTGTTGGTTTTGCAGGGCAAAGGAGCGGAAGCGACGCGAAGAAGGGTTTGGACCCTTGAGGAACTACCTGAACATAGGACCTGAGGTACGTCCTTCTCACCTTAGAAATAGCTTTTTCTAGCATAATGGCTGTGTGTGTGCATGTTTCTTGATTTAGACAACTTTCAATCTGCTAGGGTTCCACCCAAGAGCCTTAGGGGATAAAATCCCGCAACAGAACTGGCGACTCCGCTGGGGAACAACACTATTGTTGTTCCTAGTTGGGCGTTTGTCAAGCCTATCAGGGCTCAGTTGCTTGCTGGTTTATTGTTATTGTCTGGTTTGTTTCTGACTTCTGAGTTTAACCAGTTTCTTGAGTCTCTTTTTTATTTTTCCTGAAATATTAGATACACGCTGTTTTGTTTAGATACAAAAGCGTATAAACGCTTGCTGTCTGAAGTGAACCCGCGTATACGCAGGTTTCCTCGGAAACAGTCGCGTATACATGCAATATGCACTTAATACAGTCGTGTATACCTGCAACTTTCAGGATTTATAAACCTTTTTGTCTCTAGAGTGTGTATGGTGCTTCCAGTCAGTTTTAAACAGTCATCTTTGTCAGTATCAGTTCTTTATTTTACAGCAAGCATCCTTACTCCGATTTCTCTCTAATTATAAGGAGTTTTGGTCTGGTTTTGTGTTTGCAAGTGTCACCATATTTTTGCTTTAAAACATGCAAGATTTCTTTATTAGAATCTTGGCTGCCTTGAGTGATCAAAGCAGAAAGATTGTTATCAATCTTTGTGTTCAACTTTGCTTCTTGGTGACTTTTTGTTTGCTTAACGAAATCGATTTTTATGACCAATTACTTCTTTGTTTCATCAAATTTGTCATTTTGATACTTTTTTGAAACCGTCTTTTTGATCTTTTTTGGTCTTTGCTACCAAAGCTTTCCTTGCTGCCTTCCATTGTCAAAAGCCTTTTTGAGCACATTTGTTTTTTGTTGAGTTTTCATTCTTTATTGGGTGGCAACTTACAAAAAGTGTTTCTTGCTTGTTTCAATTGTGAAGTGTCGGTTTTTGTTGAGAGCATTTTCAAAAAGACCCTTTTGTTGCTACTTTCAAGTGAACTTTTTGAAAAGTTTTAGTTTTTTTTTCTTGAATTTGCTTTTCATTTTGTTTCCTTTTGACTGAATGAAAGTATTTTTGTTATCTTGAGTTTTGCTTTTAGTATTTAGACGAATTGTAGCATCTTTGATTCCATCTAAATATTGTAAGTGGAAAAAAGGAAATTTGATAAACAAAAACAACTTTCATTTCTTGTTAGAGTAGTTTTCAATCTTGCATCAAGCATTTAGTTTTGCATTAGGATATATTTGCATCTCTTTTGGCATAAAATAGATTTGTTAACTTTTGAGTGTGAAGTGTGAATGAATAAAAAAGAAAATAAAAAGTTTATTTCATTAGAAGTTTCCTTCTGAACCCTGTAGAGGATTACTTTTCATCGAAAAACAATGACAAAGTGCATAAGCATATAGTTAAGTTTTATTAATTTTTTTTGTGTCAAAAAACACTCCACTAGTTTCATTTCCACCATCCTTTGACTTAAAGAACAACCCTTAAAATCAAGCGCTAATTAAAATCAACTAGAAATTTTTCTTTTGAGTTAAATACAAAAACAACTTTTAGGATTTTAGGGCCTTGGAATAGGCGAGTGGAGAGTTAACTCTCCAAGGCCGCATTAAACGTAAAAACATAGGAGTCTAATTAAAGAGAGAAAATTCATTAGCGTTAGGAAGACCAGGAAAGCTCCAGATCTGGGAGTTAAGCACGAGGATCTGTGAAGACAGGAAAGAGAGATACCCCCTCTCCTACTTGTCCGAACTTACCTCAAGACCGTTCCGCCTGGCTTCTGCGCCGAGTTGGTGTCCTTAGTTGCCACTCCTAGGAA